>SKCR01044747.1:0-47054 GCA_019454045.1 Zanthoxylum bungeanum
CTGGTCTTAGTGACACAATTTTCTTCCTTTTGCTATTATTTGCAAGAAAAAACAATGTCTCTAGTTCTTTTGTGGTTGTTACAATGGCAACACTGGGTTCTTAGATTGTGATTTTCAGCGGAATAATATTTTGTACTACAAATAGCTAATTTTAATAGCTGATGAATTTTTTATATTGTTCGATGTACACAACTCATTCAGCTTTTCTTTAGGAAACTTTTTTCTATATCATTACTATATGTCAGATGAAAATTTTATTTTCATTGTTCATCCTATTAGATTTTACGACTGTCAATAGATATGTATAAAGTAGGATAAGAATGTCTACATGTTATTATGTGGCTTGCTACAAGTTGACTGTGTTATATGATTAGAATTCTTCTATATATTATAATATTGGCACCTATTAACTTTTTAAAAACCATTTTCTTTATACACATTACTTTTGCTTGTTAAGAAATACATTTATTGCTGTTCATGGCAAATTTAATTTCTAGGGGTAAATTGTTTTAATCCTCACTTAAGCTCCAGATACTGATGTTAGCACTGGTTTGTCTTAGTGATAAGTTTTTGTACATAGAAGCATATTCCGGGTGCTTAACTCATTTTTTTGTGCATTAACTTTTGTAGGCAGAGGAGATGAACAGTTTGGTTTCTGAAGTAGCTGTTATAGCATGGCAGGAGCAAATAAAGTTAGATGAATGTGAACTTCTGTTGGCTTCAACAGCAGCTATGCAGGTGAGACCATGCAACAGGAAAAAGTTTCATGCTTTTTTATGCCACGAGATCTTGAATTGATGAGCATTATAAGTAGAATGTTATGCGTTCAATGAAAATATTGTTAGTTAATCTTTTGACTTAATGCTGGCTTAACATGACTTAATGATGAGCATCATAAGTAACATGACTCACATGGGCTCGTGTAGATTTCTTATATTAAGCTGCATTGTGAGCATAGGCGGACGTACATGAGGCTCAGCAAGGGCTGAATTTTTGTTAATAAAGCCCCTGCCGGGCTTATATTTGTTGGGTTTAAAATATTCTTTAAATTGCCTAATTTTTCTTATTTATTTCTCGGCTCTTGTCTTTTAAAACTAAAACTACAAACAAATTAAAAAAAAAAAAAAAGCATCATTTACAATAAAATGAATTAAAAAATCCATCTAATCTCTAAATCCCCTAATTCATTGTCAATCATGAAGTTTACATTAGAGATTTCAAAACATAAAACTAAGTCGAGAACAAATATAGATGTGTTGAAAATATCATTTCAATGAAGTTCAATAATTTAGCATTTATTATTTTTGTTCAAGACTTATTATGTGTCGAAATAATTTTAGTTATATTATACTAAGCCCCTCCTGATTGTGAGTTGACATGCTTGAGCATGTTTGCATTGTCATGTGTGCAATTCTATCTTGTCTGGGTTTTTCCAGAAAAAAAATCAGTTAGTTTATGGATTGTTTAGAAGAATACTTGTCTGACATCTCTTTGTTCAAATAGCATCTTGGTGGGGCTAGCCTACATTGATTCTATAGTTACATTTTTGAAACTTTTCCCATTTTAATTATATGATATGGTTGAGGGTTCACAAATCTTAATATTGTTAGATATTAAAATGATTTGGGGTCCAATATGCAGGCTGTCAAATTGCTTCATTATTCCCTCCTCATGTGCCCATTAGTCCTTCGTCCTGTAGCAATTCAACTGTTATACATGTGGCCAAATCACATCATTGCTCTGCTTCTCTATGCATGTGATGTGGTTGCTTGTTTATTTATAATATGCAAATGGCAATTTTGTGGAATGTATTTTGATTGCATTTCGGCATCAAGCAGGTAGAAGAGCAGAGTCTTAAGACTCATCTTATACAAAAGAAACAAGCATTGGAGAAACGTTGAGCAGCCAATACAAAAAACAACAAAAGCCAATGGCAACTAACCAGCTGCTGCTTATGCTAACAAATTTACCACTTATGTTACTTTTAGTTCTATAGAGATAAAATGCTGCTGCTTTGCTTGGGTCTCTCAGTAAATGTAAATTGATTCCTTTACATTTCGCCTTCTTGGTATTTTCATAATTTTTTATTTTTTTCCCTTTTTTTAATCCCAATTTCCACAATCCATTTTAGGCGTAGTTTTTGTGACAAGCATATGAACAGAAAATTGCAAAAAGGGAGCAAAGGATTGAATGAATCCAATATGTAGAAACAAAGTTTCAGGAAAAAGGAAGAAAATTATAGCAGTTCAATTCTCTTGTATGTTCATTGATGCTGTTATTATTATTATTATTATTATTATTATTATTATTATTAAAGATAATTTATTCTATAAATTGATACGTCAAGGTATTTTCTTTTAGATTAGTAAAAGCGCGCGCTGCTCGGAAACACGTATTGATAATATCCCGCCTTTTTCTGTTATATGAATCTCGAATCAGTTTTTTTTTTTTTTTAACCACAGAAACTGCAATTTCAATTCAAAAATGTCTATCAAAACTCCGCAAAGCAGAAACTTGTTTTTGGGTCTTCTAAAAGGCGCCAAAACACTGTCACAGCTCACACAAACGCACGCTCAAATCATCATCCATGGCTTCCAATACGATCTGTCAACAGTCACGAAACTCGCACACAAGCTCGCAGACTTCAAGGCCACGTGCTACGCGCGTGCCCTCTTCTTCTCCATTCCTAAACCCGACCTCTTCCTCTTCAATGTCCTCATTCGTGGGTTATCCAATAATGAAATGCCTCAGTCATCGATTTTGTTTTATACCCATTTGAGAAAGAACACAGATCTTAAGCCTGATAACTTTACTTACTCATTTGTAATATCCGCGGCTTCGGCTTGCATTGATCGCAGGATAGGTATTCTGTTGCATGGACATGCGATTATTAGTGGATATGGATCTGATTTGTTTGTTGGGTCTGCTTTAGTTGATTTGTATTTTAAATTTTCTTGTGCTGAGATCGCACTCAAAGTGTTTGATAAAATGCCTGAGAAAGATACAGTTTTGTGGAATACTATGATTTCTGGGTTGATGAAAAATGCTTGTTTTGAGGATTCGATTTGCGTTTTTGGGGAAATGGTTAGAAATGGTGGGATCCAGTTGGATTCTACGAGTGTGGCTGCTGTGCTGCCAGCTGTTGCAGATTTGCAAGAGTTGAGAGTGGGGATGGAGATTCAGTGCTTGGGTTTAAAGTTAGGGTTTCATGATAATGTTTATGTGCTGACTGGGTTGGTTTCGTTGTACTCGAAATGTGGAGAGATTGAGAAAGCGAAATTGTTGTTTAGAGAGATTGGTAGGCCGGATTTGATATCTTGTAATGCAATGATATCTGGGTATACTTGTAATGGTGAGATGGAGTCTTCACTGGGGCTGTTTAAACAATTGCTTGTTTCAGGAGAGAGAGTTAATTCAAATACGATTGTGGGGTTGATTCCTGTGTTTTATCCTTTTGGTCACTTAAATCTAACTAATTGCATTCATAGTTTCTGTGTGAAATCCGGTATTGTTTCAAATTCTCGTGTTTCAACTGCTTTAACAACTGTTTATGGTAGGTTAAATGAAATAAATTCCGCCAGGAAGCTTTTTGATGAGTCTTCTGAGAAAAGTTTGGCTTCTTGGAATGCCATGATAGCTGGTTATACCCAAAATGGGTTAACAGAGGAGGCAATTTCTCTTTTCCAGGAAATGCAGGCATCTAAACTCGTTCCAAATCCCGTAACAGTCAGTACCATTCTTTCTGCTTGCGCTCAACTTGGAGCACTAAGCCTTGGTAAATGGGTACATGAGTTAGTTAAAAAAAGGAATTTTGAGTCCAATATATATGTGTCAACTGCTCTAATTGACATGTATGCAAAGTGTGGAAACGTTGGAGAGGCTCGAGAGTTATTTGATTTGATGCCGCAGAAGACTGAGGTAACTTGGAACACCATGATTTCTGGTTATGGCCTCCATGGACATGGGCGGGAAGCTCTACAGCTTTTTTCAGAAATGTCGAGTTCTGGCATTCAGCCTACTGGGGTTACTTTTCTGTCTGCTTTGTATGCTTGCAGTCATGCTGGCTTAGTGAGAGAAGGAAATGAAATATTCCAATCCATGATTAATTATCACGGATTTAAGCCCTTACCCGAGCATTATGCCTGCATGGTTGACATCCTTGGTCGAGCTGGACAATTAGAGAAGGCCTTGGAATTTATAAAAGGATTGCCTGTAGTGCCAGGCCCTGCTGTTTGGGGTGCATTACTTGGTGCTTGCATGATTCATAAAGACACAAACCTAGCCCGTTTGGCTTCTGAAAAACTATTTGAATTGGACCCAGAAAATGTAGGATATCATGTCTTACTTTCAAATATTTATTCAGCTGAGAGGGATTATCTACAGGCTGCATCAGTACGACAAGTAGTTAAGCAGAGAAATCTTGCAAAGACTCCTGGGTGCACTCTAATTGAGGTTGGTGGTAGTCCACATATCTTCACATCCGGCGATCAGCTCCATCCCCAGTCGACAGCAATCTACACAATGCTAGAGAAGTTGAATGGAAAAATGAGAGAGGCTGGATTCCGGACAGAGAGGGTCACAACTTTACATGATGTGGAAGAGGAAGAGAAGGAGCTAATGGTGAAGGTTCACAGTGAGAAGTTGGGCATTGCCTTTGGCCATATAGCTACTGAACCTGGAACTGAAATTAGTATCATTAAGAATCTCTCCTTGTTTGTTTAGACTGCCATACAGCCACTAAATTCATATCCAAGAGGTTAAAGGGAGAGTCATTGTGGTTAGGGATGCTAATAGATTCCACCATTTCAAGGATGGTGTATGTTCATGTGGAGACTACTGGTAAAAATGCTCAAATGCATACCAGGTAGCTGTTTGTTAACAAGTCCAAAGTTTCCCACAATTGATCAAGTATCCAGTGAAACCAAACGGCTACATGAGTTAACTATATATCCATCATTGGGAAGAGAAAAGACTCCACCATCTGTATATCTGAACTAATTGGCAAGCACACGGTATCTCCTCTGATCAACCAATTGTACATGGCAAGACTTCAGCTACAAGAATCAACTAATTAACTAGGTAAGCCTTATGTTTATCAATCTTGATTTCTGCACATGATACTAGGTCTGAATCCATATGTTTGATACAGGTGAATCTCTTTGGTTATTGGTTGTGAGTCATATGCTTGTCATCAAGAAAATGTTCATGCTCAACGACTCATCATTACAGATTTCGAGTGCATATCATATTACCAAACCATTGATCTCTCTTGCTGGGCTCCTCTTCCTCACTAAGAAGCTTGAAGAAGTATAAATTTATCCCAGGGATTTCGCCCAGGTGGCTGGATATCTTGCCATCTTATACTCACTCAACTTTAGCTATTATCATTCAGCAGGCTCCATTTATTTATTTTCACCTGTTTTATTTCAGGAAAAATAAAATAAAATTTCGGCATGCTCAAGCCAAGATTGGAGAGAATTTCTTTTACCTTTTCATATATTTTACCAAAATTACACACTGGAATTTGAGAAAAAAATAAAAATAAGGAGATATTTCTTTATATTAATTGAGTTATGTGTTGTATTAGTGGTTATTATTGTAACTTTGAACCTAACCCTTAAATGAGTAATTTTTTGATACAGTGGGGATGTAGTTGACGTAATATCATCAACTGATAAGTATATGATATGTATAATTCTATTAAATATATAACCAATTATTTAGTAATTTTTTAATATAAACAAATAAGGTAAGATACCATCGTTGCATTCTAGAATTTCCCTTTTAATGGATTTGCGTCAAAATTTTTTTTTTTGTTTTATTCATTAAATTAAATATAATACATAACGAACCAAAATAAAAGAAGAAAAGAAAATAGTCCTAATATTTATAGGAAAAGAAAATATTAAAACATCACAACAATTTGAAATTATTTTATTAAAAAAATAGAAATTATAATATGAGGTAATTTTCAATCGCACCCCTTACTTTTTTCCCTAACTACACGAAAAACTCCTTAATTGTAAAAACAAGCAAAAAGGTTGCGCACAATACAAGGGAGTAGGGACTAGTAATTAGTTTCTGATTAGGACTTTGATTTCCTTTTCCTGTTCCTGTGTGGATTCCATATTATATTTTGTTTCTGCTTCAAGGGTATTTTATTTACTTGTTGATTCTGTTTCCTCTATAAATATTCCCTTTGCCGTTTTTTCTTGCTTCAAACTCTCTATCTATATCTGCTTTTGTTGTATTTTCATGCAACATGAGTTCAAGATGTTGTTGCAATTCTATGACTGTCAATAAAAAACAAAACCAGCGGGGTTCCAATAATGCTTTCATGAATCACACATTCTCAAGTTCTAGAAAAGTTAATGCCAAAGCTGAAACTCATTCAGGTAATATTTTAGGAGGATCTAAATAAATCACCCCTCTTGTTAATTAATTGTTTTTTTTTTTTTTTTTTGTAAGTATTTTATTTTCAATGAAAAAGCAGCTTTTTTGATGTTATTGTTGTTGCTAATGCTTGCAGCCGGCAATCATGTTAAGAAGAATGGGGATCGTACAAGAGCTATGAAGGTGAAGAAGAAGATTCAAGAATTTGATAAAGATTCACCTAAGCTAGTGCTTTCAGGCAATGCAGGCCAGGATTCACATTCAAAAGGCGAAAACAATTCGAGAAAGGCTAAAAATTCTGCAGATTCGGTTAAGAAGAAGAATGAGGATCAGACAAGAGCATCTACAAGACAAAAGGTTCTGAACAAAGGAAAGGAGAAGATGATCACTCAACAACCATTGAAGAAGAAACAGCAAGATGAGAAAGTTGCCCCAAAACCAAGCGCCAAGAATCAATCTAACGAACCCTCAAGAAAGGAAGCTCCCACTCCCATATATCATATCAGATGGGATGGTAAGTTATAAAGTTTCTTGTTAATTCCTCTCTTCTTATACTTGGATACCCCACCTGCTGCTGATTAACTGAAGTCATTTTAGTGTTGGACAATGCTGCAAACTTATGTTTTCATTCTGCTTCAATAAGGCTGTATAATAATAATATGTTTCTGTTGTGCTTGTGCAGGTTTTGAAGAATCTGAGGAGGAACCATTGGGGCAGAGATGTTGTTTATGTGATGTTGATCTAGCATATGATCCAATCGAAGAAGAAGCAGAAGATGATTATGAAGAATGTGAATATGAAGGGTTTCCTAGACTCCTTCCAGAAGTTGCTGTTCTTGCGTGTGGCCATGCCTTTCATGAAAAATGCTTGCTATTTGCCACACCTCAAGAGCTTTCCAGTGATCCTCCATGCATTATATGTGCCAGCTTGTACTGAATCTCTTGAGACACCCATTCATTTATATCAATTTCTTTGTAATTTTCTGAGTGATTAGAGATTTTAAAGGAATAGGGTACTCAGAATAGAGGCTGTTTGACATTTCATTCAACAATATATACATTGCAAGTGTGTACAGTGAACAGTTATGGACAATGATTTCATAAGTTTATGATGTGAAATTTTTTCATAATACCAATGGACTCCACACTTTTTTTTTTTTACAAGAAAACAAAGTAAATACTGTAGCTACTACCATCATTTGTTCCTTTTTTACATGGGATTTTCTAACAGGATTCTTCATCAAAATAAATTTTCTGAATCCTTGAACCCCAAGGCTAGCAATATCAGTTCAGAATATTCAGACAAAAATATTAAATCACCAGCAAATCTTCAAATCCATAAGAGCAGCGAGGCTCTGATTCTTGCTATATTCCAATCTCTTTAACAAAGAGAGCTATCTATCTAGCTTCAGAATCACCGTCGTCTTCAGAAATGTTAAACAAGAATTTTGGGAGAGATGCAATTCGGGGGAGATGAAGCAGCAGCTCCCCAAATGAGTCTTTCCTTGACATGCCTGTTGTTGGTTTGCTGCCAGAAACATCCTTAGTATTATCCCCTTTGGGAAGTTTAACATCATCTCTTGTTTTGTTATCTTGCGTAGATTCGAGAGTGTTGTTTAGCTGCAGACCGTTTCCATTCACGTCATCAGGTCTTCCATCAGAAGTTTCCCCAATAGACTGTGAGTTTTGAGCTGTATCAGGTTGATCCGTCTGCAGAAGGCAATAGAGAGAATTGACTCTTGACATGAGGAATTTCTCATCATCAACACCATCATCTGCTGCTGCTTGAGTGTCGTTGAGCAGGCACTGAGCAATGTCTAAGAATTTACGGTAGTCTGATCCTTCCTCAGCCCGTGGTTGGTTTCCAGAAGTCACCTGTTCTGAAATACAATGTTCAATGTGGTTCATAAGATCACTCATAGACACCGATGGGTGAAGCCCTGGAACTTTTATCCGGTCCCAATTCCTTGTCGCCTTTGAATTTACTTCACCAATTCCACTCCCTTCAATAGCAAGATTGTCCATCACTAGGTAGTAGAAGGTAATCAGTGAATATTTTGGGATACAACTAGAATGTGCAATG
This sequence comes from Zanthoxylum bungeanum, assembly GCA_019454045.1. NCBI lineage: Eukaryota > Viridiplantae > Streptophyta > Magnoliopsida > Sapindales > Rutaceae > Zanthoxylum > Zanthoxylum bungeanum. Next base: position 8,476 of record SKCR01044747.1, read on the forward strand.
TGCAATGATAAATGAAATGAGGCATACAAGAACCATGGTTTTAAAACCAAGTCCCAGAGATCAGCATGAAACTACAATTCTAGCATTTAACATAAAAATTTAACAGTGAGACAAACATACCACAAGAAATTCAACAGAAATTAAAAGCTAGAGAAAATTGTTAGAACCATGGCTTCACACACAATCGCATCCTGCCAGAGAGTGCGTTACTTCACACATTCAGTGCTATATCACAAGTTATAGCATCCATCATAACTATTCTATATATCTACTGAGCGATATATTCTTTTACTACCTCCCTCATATGTTACATATTTATTTCAGAGAAAAATTTAGGCAGTAATTGAAGAGATTTGACACATGAAAACCAAACTGAAAAACAGTGAATAAATCAAATGTCACGTTACTCAGGTCTGATTAATGCGTTTATATGAATATAACAGACTCGAATGTATTCATCCTCCTATGTCTATGAGTGGAAACCCTCATTAAATTGGGAAAAGAAAAGTTATACAATAAAAACTGGAAAAAATGAAAGAATATTAAGACTTCAGAACTTAGGAAACATTTTGTTCTTGTACCTGAGCTGGGAGATGGGGCTTCCCGAGACATCTGTTCGAATCCGATTCCAGAAGGTTTCCCTTTTTCAATTTCAAAGGATGATGAACAAGCTGCTGTTGATGCTAGATTCTGAAAACCAGAGAAAGATGGTCCTTGTGTCTCCACTTGATCACTTTTAAATTCATCTGCATCCTCACAGATAGAAGACCTAGGTTCGATGTATGGTGATTCCAAATTTATTTCTGGCTGTCGGCTTAAGAAGTTCAAACGCATGTCACATTGGATAAGCTTTTCAAAATGTTTGTTTAACAGCCCTTGTGGACACTGAAGAAAATGTTGCCTACATATCATAACAAATTTCTACATCAGTTTTCGGCACTCATAAAACACGATGTACATCTCTTTCAAAAAATAAATTTTATAAGATGCTGACTAAAAAAGAAGTTTTAGTCTGATAAAAAGATATTTGACAACCAATATTTTCAAGAGGATTCTAAAGAATGGACAATCTCTCTTTAGTTTTTTTTTTCAATAAAAGAAAAAACCCTCCTTGTCAATAATATACGAACTACCCAGCAGTCCTTAATCATACATATAATGAGGAAAAAAACTGGCAGTCCAAGCTTCACAGATGTAATATTGATAGGCTAAGTACATTGATCAAGATCTATAGAAGTCACATAATGGACATAGTCAGTGTCCCTCAAATGAATTAAACAAAAAACAAGTATTCCAAGTTATTTGATTATAAAAGGCATAACTCACTCATGATATCAAGCCAAGAAAAATTGAACCTCAAGAGTCCATAAAATCATCCGATTAATGGAAACGTAGAAAATCATCAATGAAAGCACAAGTATATAACCTGTGTCTGCTAGCCTGTCCATCAGTAAAATCTGCCGTAGCCTGCCACAAGGTGTGCTTCCTGGGCTGCGGATTAGTCTCCCTAAAGAAAAGAGGCTGTCTAGCAAGCTGCAGTGCAAAAAAGACCACCAACAAAATCAATTTACATCCCAGAACACAAATACAAAAACTGTACAACTATTCAATAACATTACCACAACATTCAATGTACCAGGTCCATCATCAGGACAGTTTGCCTTCAGAGCCATAATATCTGACCATTGGATCTCTATTTTGCTCTTCAGACCACCTTCAAGGACTTCCCAAACAAGCTTATGCTTAGCAAAGTAACACTTAGCAACTAAATCACCTTCATGTCTCGATTTATACTGCCACCAAACAACAAAAAATCTCAGCAACTTATTAACATGAAAACACACTTAAAAAAAAAAAAACAAACCAAACCAAAACACATTGCAATCACCTCCCAATGCCCGATTCTTAGAATCGAAGCAAGAAAATTAGAAGCTTTGAGCTTGTCCGTACTACTAGAAGAATCAGCAGTTGTGGCTTTACTCTCCTTACAAACAGGAGCAGTACCATTCTCAGTTCCTTGAGAGAGCCTCATTTGAATCAAATCCAACAATGATGGGCTCTTTCTCAGCTGCAAACCCAAAGGACTCGGCTCATCAAGTGGGTTGTATTGAGATGGAGTAATCCGATACGCATCGTTATCATTCAAAGCACTCCATGTCTGATTAATCATCATCAACAATAATAGAATCAAAACAGCATAATTAGCTATTAACCATAACCATAACCATAACCATAACCATAACCATAACCATAACCATAACAGAATCACGGGTCATATAGAAAGACATGGGAATCTATATAAAGTCTATATCTTTATGGAAAAAAAAATATAATAATTCTATTATTGTCTTTCGTTTTCTTCACTTTCTCAAGAAGCAACTATACCTGTTGTTGAAGAGTTGAAGACGGCTTAGATCTCTTATTGGGAGGACCGTATTCTTCCTCCAACGGGTCTTCGACGATCTCTAATTTCACCGGCATCTTCTCCCGGCGTGACGCCGTCTCAGGATCTGGCTTCCGATTCCCTGATTTCATCAATTGAACCATCAAAAAAAAAATTTGGCTCGAAATTTTCCCTCGCGCCAAACACCACACCGAAATTCTCGGAAAATCGGATAATTTTCTTTTCAGATAAAACTTGAAAATTTATACATACGATTTTTCTGAGACAACGGAAGAGATCTTAACGGTGTTGATTTGACGGCGAGGACGTGCGGAATCATGCTTTTGCATGCGTAATGACTATTGACGAGAGTAGCCTCGTAACAAGCACGAGAGATTCTTGGGTGCAACAGTGGTATGGGTGACGTAGTACCACAAATAAATTAAAAAATAACATATAGAGTTTCTTCACCTATTTTTAGTTGTTTTTTAATTTTTAGCACGTGTGACAATGGATAATTGGCTTGTTGCATGGATGACGTGGTACCACGGTTGTATAAAAGATTTTCTCAAGAAGCACGGTCCACGGACATTTCGAATTTGGCTCGATTTGGTTCAATTCAATTTTTATTTCGGTTTCAGAATCATTCAATTAAAACCATTCAATTTTTGTTAAAATAACATTTTAGTTTGATAATTCAATTCGATTCAGTTAGGAAATTACAACTGATTATATCAAATACTGAAATAATACATCATATGTTAATTTACGATATCCAATCCACAATTTTAAGATGCTCGTGAAATTATATATTATAATAAATGACTGGTTGGTAAATATCACACAGATTTTATATTATAATAAATGAGATTTTTAAATTATAAATAGTAAAGGTAGATTAATCTCACTTTAATTATAATATGGAAATAGTAATATGAATTAAGAGTTGATTTCGCCTTAATGGCTGGTTTTAATTATGTAACATAATGTGACACCGCCTATATGGCTGGTCTTTAGGTGACAGATAATTACCGCCTATATGGCTGGTTTATGGATAAATAATAACACCGCTTTTATGGCTGGTTCAACTTAATTAGATAATACTGGCAATTTCCATATTTAATAATTTGACATTTTTAAAAGTGGATCCTCTAACCCCAGCATTTTATTTTTATTCTAGGGAAGTGATGAAACACAATATTCACACACTTAATAATTGATTTTCTTTTTATGGGTAATTCTTTAGTTTGTTTATTGAGTCTGAAGCTTAATGCTTCTTGTTGTCTGATCACCAATAAGATTGATGTGGTAAACTTAAAATGAACTAGACATATGGATTTTAGGTTTCAGCCTTAGATTCAATATCCCACGATCTTCCTTGAGGATAGATAACCCTTTAATAGATTTCCTTACAAGATAGACATATACCTGTTTAGGGTTTAGTATAAAAATATCGATCCCACGAGGACTTAATTCCTACTGTTGTTATTAATTATTGAATCTATTTATTTACAGGTATCTAATTATAGGAAGAAGGGAATTGATTGCTTTTGATTGATTGAATGTGGATTTGCTAATTAAAATAAAAACAGAATCAAAAGAAAATACTAAGGAAAATAAAAAGAAAAGACTCAAAGATCTAGGGTCGCGACTCCACACAATATTATTATAAAGATGAATTGAATCTCTTATCTATGTGTAATAAATCAGTTTGCTAACCTGGAACACGAAAATATGCAAAAGCCTTTGTCGATGGTCAGACGTAAATACTCAGTATAACCCAATTGAACCATATGTCTATGTCAACCAAATTACCTGGATTCATTAAGATTAAGTTCCAATTATGGCTACCCCCGCTCGACAGGTATATGTCTATCTTGTAAGGAAATCTATTAAAGGGTTATCTATCCTCAAGGAAGATCGTGGGATATTGAATCTAAGGCTGAAACCTAAAATCCATATGTCTAGTTCATTTTAAGTTTACCACATCAATCTTATTGGTGATCAGACAACAAGAAGCATTAAGCTTCAGACTCAATAAACAAACTAAAGAATTACCCATAAAAAGAAAATCAATTATTAAGTGTGTGAATATTGTGTTTCATCACTTCCCTAGAATAAAAATAAAATGCTGGGGTTAGAGGATCCACTTTTAGAAATGTCAAATTATTATAATATGGAAATTGCCAGTATTATCTAATTAAGTTGAACCAGCCATAAAGGCGGTGTTATTATTTATCCATAAACTAGCCATATAGGCGGTAATTATCTGTCACCTAAAGACCAGCCATATAGGCGGTGTCACATTATGTTACATAATTAAAACCAGCCATTAAGGCGAAATCAACTCTTAATTCATATTACTATTTCCATATTATAATTAAAGTGAGATTAATCTACCTTTACTATTTATAATTTAAAAATCTCATTTATTATAATATATAAATCTGTGTGATATTTACCAACCAGTCATTAAGAACACTTGGACGTGGTACTACGGTTGTATAAAAGATTTTCTCAAGAAGCACGGTCCACGGACATTTCGAATTTGGCTCGATTTGGTTCAATTCAATTTTTATTTCGGTTTCAGAATAATTCAATTAAGAGTTTGAAACCATTCAATTTTTGTTAAAATAACGTTTTAATTTGCTAATTCAATTCGATTCAGTTAGGAAATTACAACCGATTATATCAAATAATGAAAGAATACATCATATGTTAATTTACGATATCCAATGCACAATTTTAAGATGCTCGTGAAATTATATAAATTTATCACTTATATATCTTTTATTTAATTCAATCTTCTCGACTTAAATATGGAAGAAAAATATGACATGACCATTGCTAAAGTACCCACCTGCTCAACATGAGCAATATAAGAGTGATCAATTAGGAGAATTAAACAATTGAGAACACTTGGATGTTTGTTTACATCAAAATGTGAGAAATTCTAGGAAATGAAAAATACACAGGTCTTCTGCAAAATGGGGATAACACTTCTACTTTGCTTCTCTGTTAACCTTCAGATATGGCATGCAACCGATAACATTGTCGTAGTCACTCCGGCTAACTTCATGCTGTTCACAACAGAATAAATCAAAGTGATGCGAGAAAGCTGAATCTAAATTGGAAAGGAGACAGCAAGGTAAATCTACGAGAAAAAAAATATGACTCATTGCTGTAATATAAACATCTAAGCCACCTATAAACTCGCATTCAATCTCAAGTCAGAAATCATTATTGCTAAAGAGTACAAATAGGGTTTTCCGGCGCCTGTGTTTGATTTGCATGTGAAATGAGAATAATGTATTTGTTATTTTACATTCTAAATCCGTTGACTCGGCCTGTTGTGATGTGTACATTAACTTGATTTAAGAAACAAATGGGAAAAGCTCAAGGAAAAGAACCTCAAGAATATTCTCCTCTCAAAATACCTTCAAAATTTAGGCAAAGGAGAAGGCAGAGAGGAATATCTTGTCTCTAGGATTGCATTGACATGTCAAGTAGTAAAGACTACATATAGCTTGACAAGAGCACCCAGATATAATTAATTCCGAAGGTAAAGCAGTCCAAATAGCAAACGGACGAGCAGTAAATGAGGACTGATCCGTCAAATTTCCAGCACACAAAACTTGAGAAAACCAAAGGAAACAACTAAATCTCTTTTGTCAAGTAATGTTATAAGTTTTCCCCTACAAAAGAACCATCCATCAAACATACTTAAGTGTAATGACCATACTTCAGCAACATAAAACCATACTCTCATCAAACCTCAGGCATTAAAGCTGTCATGCCAAGCATTTAAGTTGTTACTAGACATCATAGAAAACACACGCATAATTTCTAATGAGAGAAAAACAAGAGAATAGATATACAACTCAAGCAGTCAATTTTCAAGGAGGTTCTCTATTTTTTATTTGGAGCAAGAAGCATAATACAAGTATACAACCATGGGAAGCAAATGACCCTCTTGTGAAAACCAATGTGAACATTTAATCCATTTGCTATAAATATGGGAAAAGACTTTGACTAACTATTTACTAAATGCTTTCAAATTGCTCAACATCGAAAATAAAACATTGACAATAGAAAGATAACAGCATTTTCAGTTGTTGTCACTGCCTCCAATTTCTTTTTATCCTCAATTTCTGGGAGTAAAGAGAAGAATACATCAATCTCCTCTAAAGTAAATATCCACCATCAAGAACCACAATTCCTATGTTAGTATTCTCCATATCACAATTTCCAAGCATCCATGCTCAATCATCACCTTTCATAACACAGATTTTAGATACTGCCCCAACTTCACACATGGGTAATCCTACCCAATCAGTCAACCACAGTTCAAGCTCTCCCCTTGATACACAGAGTGGGTCAATATATAACAGATATGCCACAACTGAACTCTCAATTAAAGCACAAGCATTTTTGCTTATTCATCTTCCATCAATACCTTTCAAAGACACAAAAAGGTTCTTCAGTTGATATGATATTGTTGAAACTGCTTTTCTCACGAATTGAATTAACCAAATCAATCGGTTAATCTGCATTCCTTTTCCACCAAGAGTAATGAACAACTGTCCATGTAAACTCATGTTCCCTAAAAGAATTTCCTAAACTTCTAAAGTATATGATAGGAGAATAACCATATCAAGCTCTAGCCTCTAGTATTTTAATCATTAAATTCAACACATATACATATAGCATGATAGCAATATCGATCACAAATTTCTTTCATTAAATAAATGAAAGATACACAAATAAACAACTACAATTCCAATGAATTTAAAGAAATCTGACCATTTTAGAGAGGCGCAATTTTCTCTTAGTGTTCTTCTTAGCCAACAAATGCTGCTTTCCAGCTCTCCTCCTCATTATTTTGCCTTTACCAGTCACCCTGAACCTCTTCGCCGATGCCTACCGACCAAAACACCCAACAAAATTTAAATCTTTTTACAATTATTTTCAAATCCATTCAATACCCAATTCACTACCCAACAAGATAAAGCTAAAGAGAATTAAAAAAAAATACCTTGTGGGTTTTCATTTTGTAACCTTTAGCTGCAAAAACAGTGAAAGTTCGGGGCCTGCCTTGAGTTAATGTTGTGGGGAGCTTGTTGTGAGGGAAGAGTAAAGGGGAGGCAGAAATGCTGTGGCTTGAACTGAGTCTGAGCGATTTGTTAAGCTTGTTAGATGGGGCGAGTTGGAGTGAAGAACCGCGAGAGGCTCTGATTGTTGAAGAGGAAGAAGAAGAAGTGTATAATGGGCAAAACCTTAAATTGAAAGATAACATCGAAGCCATGTTTCGTTTCGTTTAATCTTCTGCTATGGATGTTGAGAAGAAGAAGAAGAAGAATTGTTGAAGAGGATGATGAATGGAGATTTGTGGATAAAATGGTCAAGTAGGCAATTGAAGAGAGGCCTCTTATCTTTTCTGAATTTTACAATTGAGGACATTGCGCATTCGTCATACACGGTGCGCCAGAAATGTGAAAATTAAAAAATAACGGGTTGTTGATAAATATTAAACATAAATAATATATTTTAAAATGATACGTGAATATATCACAAAAGATATGAGATAAAAGAATAAAATGAACACCAGATAAGATAATAATATCTTAATCGTGCTAAAAAGGGGAATTTTTAATAAGGCATCTTACTCGTTAAATTAGGCCTTGGAAATTATATATATATATTTTTTGAAATAAAATGTAAAGTTCATTACTGAAAAGAGTCAACAATACACTTAACATTTGAAGGGAAGACATCCTTCCACTGAACAGGGCAAAGATACCCTAAGGCTGTCTTTGCGATCTCATGGGCAAAACCATTACAAGATCTAGGAATATGACGCAACAAATCACTACGTTTTTTCATCATTTCCTTAATCTCGTTAATGGTCCAGAAAATCTCTTTTCTCGTGCCCTTCCTGTTACAAACTAATTCTACTACTTGTTTACAATCAGATTCAATGATCAATCTATTCATATTACCCTCCTCTGCCACTTGTAAACCAAAAAGAACCGCTTCTGCTTCTGCTTCCTCCACATCTCCGTCAGAGTTTGTACTCTTAACTGCAATTTGAATGACTTGACCCTCTCTTCCTCGGAATACAACCCCTAACCCCGCTCGATGGGTTGGTCTGTCAATAGCCGCATCCGTGTTCATCTTGATAAATCCTTCCAGGGGTGGTTCCCACTTCCTGTCCACTGCAGTCCTTCTGAGGTTCTCAACAAATTCTCCTTGATCAACTGACCTCCTGCTGCCCTCAGCCAATACTTATGCCCTTTGAAGCACTCTTTCAGCAGCCTCTTGCTTATGCTAAAAAAGAAGATAATTTCTCGCTTGCCACACTGACCAACAACATGCCATAAATAATTCTCTGCCATTTCCATCTCCACAAGTGTCCATTTTCTGAATCATGCCGAACACATATGTATTTTGAGATTTCTTAACTTCTTCTGCGAATGGGGTAAGTCTCCACACCTTCTTAGCAATCTTGCATTCAAAAATTGCATGAGAGACTGTCTCAAATTGGATATTACATATCAAGCATCTTGGCTCCTCCACAATCTTCTTCTTCCACAAGCTTACCCTTGTTGGCAAAAGGTTCTTAACTGCCCTCCACATAAATATTTTCATCTTTGCCGGCAATGCACTAGCCCAGATCAAGCTCCAGCTGTTGTCCCCTTCACTGCCACTGGTAGAAGCTTGATAATTGCTTCTGAAAGCAATCTGATAACCACTTCTTACTGAATACATTCCTTTCTTATCATAATGCCACACTACCTGATCTTCTTGGGATCTATTCGGCAACCTAATCTTCAGAATTTCTGTAGCGTCTATCTCTTGGAAACACTGCTTCACTAATCCTTCGTTCCATCTGTTATCACTGATTAAGTCCGCAACCACTGCTGTGTTATCCATCTCTGATATTTGAATCGGCTTAAAAGTTTCTGGTCTCGGAATCCAATTGTCCCTGAAAATTCTAACCCTCTGACCATTACCAATTCGCCATCTCAATCCTTTCTTTAGCACCAATCTTCCCCAAATTAGACTTCTCCAAATAAAAGAAGGGTTTGAGCCTAGCTGTGCATTCATGAAATCAACATCCATGTGGTACCTAGCTTTTAAAACCCTTGCTACTAAGGATTCAGACGCTTGCATTACTCGCCAACCCTGCTTAGCAACTAAAGCTTGATTAAAACTTGACAGGTCCTTAAAGCCTAAGCCTCCTCTGATTTTTGAAACGCATAATTTCTCCCACCCAGCCCAATGAATGTTCCTTTTTTCCTTGGACGAACCCCACCAAAACCTCGCTGCGGATTAATATTATATATTAATATAAGCCTTTTAACACAAACACGAATATGACTTTATAATGTCATGTATTCCAATCAAATTTTGACCTTAAACATGTTTATTAACATATGTGATATTTTCTTATTGGAATATTTGAAAACATGTTGACAAATATAAAATTATACATAATGATAACAATAACAAATCTATCACATTTAACATAAAATCACTAATTGCATTAGCAAATTCATTCAATTAAAAATGACAAATATATTCATTATATCAAATTCAATCATTTAAAATAACAAATACATTTATTAAATCAAGTTCATTCACCTCATAGAAATGATAATACATTCATTAAATAAAATTACATCACTTACAAATGGTAAATACATTATTAAATTAAGTTCATTCACTTACTAAATACACCAAATATTTTAAAATTTTCAAAATGATACGTGGCAATACTACACAAAAGATGGGACAAAAATATATATATATATATATATATGTATGATGATGATGATAATAATAATAATAATAAAATAGCAACTGTCTATCGTTTTGTATTTATGCCAAATAATAACGACAATTATGATAATTGTCCCCGCTATTGTCTATCTCCGATGACAACTAAATGACAACTAATTTGATCTAATTAGTTTAGAGCAGTGCTAATTTACCGGGACGGACATGCCCATTAGGTAAGCTAGCGTTTTTGGTTAGTTTATAACAATTAGTGAACTATTAATATGATATCATAGTCATATGAATTGTATTTGTGGAAATACAAATTACCCAAATTACATTCATATAATTTTTTTTTTTATATTCAATATGAATACAAAAAGTCAGAAGCATTTGAAGTTACAAAAACAAATATTTATACCATTACAAAAATAATATTTCCTTATTACCCTGATATTCAACTATCTATTAATCAACACTTCCTCTCATATATCACAAGAACATTGCACAGTATCATTAGTACAGATATGAAAAGAATACAATACAAACGGCGTACACGCGTAGGTTTGAAAATTATCATTCATATCCCTGAAATTTATTCGAATATGAATTAATTTTCAATTGCATATCCTATAGTCTCCTTTAGACATAGACTTGTGAATTTGATACACAACAATTGCTGGGACTTGTTTTCCAATAAGCATTTGGTTTTAACAATGGAACATAAAGATGTTGCTGGCCCCCTTATCTTTTAACTCCATTGTACGCCAAGCAATTATGTTCTCCATCTTAACATTGTTGCTTACAGCCTCCTTGTTTAATGAAGTGCAGGGGCGGATCCAAATTGAAAAATACAATGAAGATGTATTTTTCTAATATATCACGAGAATGTAACAAAATTAGTGCTTCTTCTATTAAAGAGAGTTGTCCAAGAATCGATTTAGATGATCTTCCTTCTATTAAAGAGAGTTGTCCAAGAATCGATTTAGATGATCTTCCTGTAGATCTAGTACTTCGATCACATATTTTATCTTACCATCCAAATGATAGAGATGATATTCGTAGAGTACGTATATTTGTTAAAAGGGCCTTGTCAACCTCGACACCATGAGTATCCATGGACCATGTTTGGAATTTCAAAAAGATGATTTATTCAAACATGGTTTAATGATTATTCTAGCTAACTGCTGGAGTATATCATATCTAAAGATGCTGCATATTGTTTATGTTGTTATCTCTTCAAACAATATTTGGGAGGTCAATCTGGTGGTGATTCATTTGTTAGATGAGGTTTCAAAAACTGGAAGAAAAAATAAAGATGAATGGTTAAGCGAACCTTTAATTTGCTACATTGAAGATGAGATTTTTGGTCAAGTAATGACGAAAGCATTATGCAAGGCTTTCAATTATGAGAACCGCGTAGGATAATTGTAACACTTCTTATTTATTTTATAGATACTATATCCTAAGGAAAAAAATTTAGTCCCCATTGAGTGAATTTTCTGATAAGATTACACAATCAAGATGAGTAATTAAAGGGATAAAATCAAGGGATCTCAAATCTTTAAATTTGTAACATTTATCTAGTAATTAATCCTTTCCTTTTATTGTAATCTCTTTTGTATTTCAAATTTCAAACATTGTGTATATATAATGCTTAATGGCATTATGAATAGTAAGAGAAAAATATTATTCAAACTTGTCTTCTCTTCATGGTATCAGAGCTGAGATCCATTATCTAAATTTTTTTTTCCGACCACATTCTCCCCTTCTCTGTTCAATGGCCACCGATGGTACCCAAAATGTCATCCCCAATGCCCAAGACCCAACAAAACCTCTAATCATTGTTACTATCCACAACTCAATCAAACTCACATCAACAAATTACCTCTCCTGGAAAACACAAATTGAAGCCACTCTCATCGGCTATGACTTACATGATTACATTGATGGAAATCAACCCACCCCACCACGTTCAATCAACACAAACAACGTAACTACTCCCAATCCCGCATATCGCACCTGGCTACGCCAAGACAAACTAATCTTTGCAGCTCTGGTCGGCACCCTCTCACCATCTCTGGTTCCTCTCATCACCCAATCTACCACCACCTATGAAGCCTGGCAAACCCTTGCCAACACCTATGCCCGTCCCTCTCGAGGTCATATCAAACAACTAAAAGATCATCTTAAACACATCACCAAAGGCCCAAAAAAATAACCGAGTACATGCAAACTATCAAAACCACAGCCGACCAACTGGCTGCCCTTGGAAAACCTCTTGACCATGAAGATCTAATTGAAAAGGTGCTTGATGGACTTGATGATCCCTATCAGTCTATCATTGACTCTGTCAATGGCCGTGATTCCACTATTTTATTCGATGAACTCCATGAAAAACTCATCAACAAGGAGTTATCCCTCAACAACAGGACTAAACCACCTTCCCACCCGGCATCTGCCCATCCCACCAATGTTCGGACCTACAACCGACCTCATCCTAATCACACTGCCCAGCCCGGTCGGTTTACAAACCACCACCAACCCTCAACCTCCCAGAAACTCCCCCACCAACCCTAGAACTGACCGACCACCTCCTCGTCCTTTTCTTGGTCGGTGCCAATGGTGCCACACTCATGGTCATGTGGTCTCCCAATGCCCTCTCTTCCGCCAACACTTTCCACGTGCGCACCAACCAGCCCGTCCCACGAACTCATCCAACCCTCGCTCCAGCAGTCCCTGGCAATATCAAGCTAATGTCATCACCACCTCTTCCTCAAACCCAGCCTGGCTTCTAGACAGTGGAGCCTCGCATCATGTCACTACTGACCTCAACAACCTTGCTCTCCACAATCCTTATGACGGCACAGATGAAATCATGATCGGTGACGGCACTGCACTCCCCATTTCCCATCATGGTTCTACTTCTCTTAAAACTCAGACTCACTCTTTCGACTTATCTAATGTTTTATATGTTCCCACTATGAAACGTAATCTTATCTCCATTTCTCAATTTTGCAATTCCAATAACACTTCCATTGAGTTCTTACCCTCTTCCTTTAATGTGAAGGATCTTCGCACGGGGGCAATTCTGTTGCAGGGTCGGACTAAAGATGGTGTATACGAATGGCCGACCTCCCCCACTCGGTCCCCTCTAGTCGCCTTTTCAAGTGTCAGAACTACTATACCTGAGTGGCATCATCGGCTCGGGCACCCATCCTCGTCGGTCTTCAAAAATATCATGTCTTCATTTAATTCAGATGTTTCTCTTTCCTCTTATCTTAACTTCAATTGTAATTCGTGTCAATGCAATAAAAGTCACAAGCTACCGTTCTCTTCGTCTACTCTTACTACAACTACACCTCTTGAGGTTATATACACTGATTTATGGACCTCCCCGGTCTACTCGTTTGATAACTTCAAATACTATATAATCTTTGTCGACCACTTCACCAAATATATTTGGCTTTATCCCCTCAAACGAAAGTCGGACACTCGTGATGTCTTTGTGCGCTTCAAGGCACTAGTAGAAAAATTCTTCAACCGACCAATCCTAACACTTTACTCTGACAATGGGGGGGAATATCAAGCTCTCTCTTCCTTCCTCACAATCCATGGGGTCTCACATCTCACTTCCCCTCCTCACACTCCAGAACACAATGGGTACTCTGAACGTCGTCACCGACATATCGTCGAAACAGGTCTCTCTCTCCTTACCCACTCATCCATGCCTCTTTCATATTGGCCCTTTGCCTTTTCCACTGCCGTCTACCTTATAAATCGCATGCCTACACCGACCTTAAACCAAAAATCACCTTATCTCCAACTGCTCGGCCATAAGCCGAACTACTCAAAATTGCGCAGCTTTGGCTGTCTCTGCTACCCTTGGCTTCGTCCTTACACATCTCACAAACTCGAGTCCAGGTCCTCTCCCTGTGTCTTCGTCGGATATTCCCTCACTCAGAGAGCTTATCTCTGTATCGAGCCATCCACATATAGACTTTACTCCTCCCGACATGTCCGATTCGTTGAGTCCATCTTTCCCTTTGCCACATCACAAAGTCCCCTACCCGTACCACCCCGTCCACTGTCACTGAATGGTGTTCCATGACCTTCCCGGTACTAAACTCACCATCACCGACTACCGACCCTGCACCCCCACAGCATGTACCACCCACTGGTGCTCCTATCCAACCCCGCATACCTTTACACAGCAATTCCACAACTACCACCACTTCACAAGTAATAGCCGATCAACCAAACCCCGAACGACCACATGAACCTCCCAGAATACCATCATTACCCGACCACACCACCCGACCACATAACACATCGCACCAACCACACAACCCCGATCACATACGCAGCGCACGCCCCGACCTACCATCCCTCCCCATAAACACAAACCCCGACCGACCACATGACCAATCAACATCAACCAACATAACCGACCATACCAACACCGACCGACCACATGATCACACACATCAACCAACAGAACTGATCACATCAACACCGACCACCCACAACCACCCTCCAGTACAGCACGTGTCATTGTTACACGCTCCAAGAACAACCTTCATAAACCGATCCAAAAACTTAACCTCAACACCCAGCTTCATAACCCTACACTCGAACCCTCCACCATTACCCAGGCCCTCAAGGACCCTAAATGGCGCCAAGCTCTGTCAGAAGAATATAATGCTCTCCTTCACAATGGGACATGGGAACTAGTGCCACCCAGTCCCGACCAAAACCTGGTCGGCTGTAAGTGGATCTTCCGCACAAAATTTAATGCTAATGGTTCTATTGACAGGTACAAAGCTCGATTAGTTGCCAAAGGATTCCATCAACGTCCCGGTGTGGATTATTATGAAACCTTCAGCCCAGTCGTCAAGCCGACCACTGTTCGAATTGTTCTCAGCCTTGCGGTTAGTCAAGGATGGTCCCTCCGACAACTTGATATCAACAATGCATTTCTTCAAGGCACTCTCACTGAAGATGTCTATATGTCCCAACCTTGGCTTCACTGATCGGGATCATCCCCATCACGTCTGTAAACTTAAAAAGGCCATCTACGGTCTCAAACAGGCCCCTCGAGCATGGTACCATGAACTACGTCAATTTCTTCTACAGTCCGGTTCACCAACTCACACGCCGACACCTCACTGTTCATCTTCAACAACAGCAACACCACATTATATCTCTTAGTCTATGTCGACGACATCATCATTACCGGGAATAATGTTCAAGCTGTCCACAGATTCATTACCCAACTCTCACAGCGCTTCTCTCTCAAGGATCTTGGCCAACTTGCTTATTTCCTTGGGGTGGAGGTCACTACTCACAACAATGATCTTTTCCTAAGTCAACGCAGGTACATGCCGATCTGCTCACCAGAACCCACATGATTGACGCCAAGCCAGCCCCAACTCCTCTAGCAACAAACCCGACACTCACATTACATTCTGGATCTCCTTTACCTGATCCGACCGAGTACAGAACAGTTGTCGGCAGCCTCCAGTATCTCTCCCTCACTCGACCGGACATTGCTTATACAGTGAACAAACTTTCTCAGTTTATGCATCAACCGACCACTGATCATTGGCATGCAGTCAAGCGATTACTGCGATATCTCTGTGGCACTCTGGACCATGGCATATTCCTCCGCCACAACTCCCCTCTCGCACTTCATGCCTTCTCCGATGCTGATTGGGCTGGTAACAAGGATGATTACACCTCCACTGGTGCTTACATAGTATATCTTGGTCACAATCCTATTTCCTGGAGCTCCAAGAAACAACGCACGGTTGCTCGCTCCTCCACTGAAGCTGAGTACCGATCAGTAGCCTCCACTGCTGCAGAAATTAGATGGATTTGTGCTCTTCTTACCGAACTTGGCGTCACTCTCTCTCCCCAACCAGTCATCTACTGTGACAATGTTGGTGCAACCAATTTATGCTCCAATCCTGTGTTCCACTCGCGAATGAAACACGTAGCGCTTGACTACCACTTCATCCGGGAACAAGTTCAAAGTGGTCTACTCCGGGTCTCCCACATCACTGGAGCTGATCAACTAGCAGACGCCCTTACCAAACCACTTGCTCGGTCTCCTTTCAACACACTAAAGTCCAAGATCGGACTCTCTCCACGACCGTCCATCTTGCGGGGGCATGATAAGATTACACAATCAAGATGAGTAATTAAAGGGATAAAATCAAGGGATCTCAAATCTTTAAATTTGTAACATTTATCTAGTAATTAATCCTTTCCTTTTATTGTAATTTCTTTTGTATTTCAAATTTCAAACATTGTGTATATATAATGCTTAATGGCATTATGAATAGTAAGAGAAAAATATTATTCAAACTTGTCTTCTCTTCATTTTCTGGATCCGCTTTCAGCCTTGATGTTCCTGAACTTCACATTGCCTGATCTTAACTCTTGAATGGAACCTGTAAAAAGTTACATAACATATCACTAACCGTCAAGTTTGAGTGGTTACAGAAAGCTTTAAGTTTGCTTAAACAAATGAGTGAATATTCCGTGTAACTTTAGTTTACATTATTAAAGTGGTCAATATTTTTTGATCTATGACAATAAGATTTTGCACATTGTCATCACAATGTCTTCAAATGTGAAATTGGAGGCGATTCCAGATGGAGAATCAGGCCATGTTTTGATTCTCCCACCATTACTAGTGCCTGTGAAAGTGCAATTTCTCACTGTCAATCCAACAACATCTTTCTCCTTTTGATATTTTCCCAGGCTACCGACACTGATTCCGTGTCCCGGTCCACAGAAAACATCAGAATTCAAAATGTTTTTGACTGCCTGGACCAAGAGACACACAGTCATTGATGCATTACAGCATTTGCAGCTGGCCAAGTTGGCCCAGCTGCAAAGTTTGAAAGTTTGGCAGCTGCCAAAGTTGAAAGATGGCAGCTGCCAAGTTTGAAGGTTGGCAAGTACCAAACTTTCAAAGTTTGAAAGTTTGGCAACTTGGCACAAATTGAACTACTATAAATTTGAGCTTTGATTCCATTGTTATGCATCCCAAAAATTGAGAGTAAAGATAGAGAGTAAAGAGGGTTGAGAGGTTTTTTGTTAAGTTTTGTATAAAGCTTTGTATTCTTTTGTGGTGTAATAAAAGAAGAGTTTTCCTCTCACATCTCCTCTATTGTGTGTGTTTTATCACAACAAGTGGTATCAGGAGCTAAGGTTACTCGGAGGGATCCCGAAACTCGGTAACGGAGATTCGGTTCGGAAAGTCGGTTCCGACAAAGGTTGTCGAAAATCGATTTTGAGCATACCATCAGACGTTTCACGGCGGGACGAGCACGGTGGTATTTCTCGGCGATCAAACGGAGGTCCCAGCTGCCCACACGCGCCGCACGCGCCGTCCAGAGGAGTCCTCACGCTCGCCGACGCGCCCCACGCGCGCCACTCTCTGCTGAAGGTTGAAGACGCTGAGTCAGCCGCCACGTCAGCGAACAGTCAGCGACACGTCAGCGCACAGTCAGCGCCACGTCAGCAGGAACTGCACAGTCAGCAGCCCAGTCAGCAGGACACGTCAGCAACACAGTCAGCTGACACGTGGCATCCAGTCAGCAGCCACGTCAACCGCCACGTCAGCAGAACTGCCACGTCAGCGTGCCTGGTAAATTTCAGATAGGTCCCTGAACTTTCTGGAAATTACAATTTAGCCCCTATACTTTCAGATATTTTCAATTTAGTCCCTGGACGTTTTGGAAATTGCAATTTAGTCCCTGAAATTTTCCGTAATTGCACTTTGGCCCCTGAACTTTCGGAAATTGCACTTTGACCCCTGTAATTTCTGGAATTTGCAAATTGGTCCCTGTGTCAGATTTTGACAAACGAAGTGTCATTTCCACCATTTTCGACCATTCCGGACGCAACGGTGAGGTCCGTTTTTTGAAATTCTGCTTAGAATTTTTATGATGGAGGGGAGCAACGGAAAAATGATTTTGTTAACCAGTACAAACTATTTCACATGGAGAGGAAGGATGAAAGACCTTCTGTATGTGAAGGACTATGATGGATCGGTGTTTCTGGAGCAGAAACCAGAAGGAATGACCGATGGAAAGTGGGCTAATCTTCACCAGAAAACATGCAGTACTATTCGTCAGTGGATCGACGACAGTATCGTGAACCATGTCAGTGAAGAAGTAAATGCACGTGTTTTATGGAGAAAGCTGGAGGAGCTTTTCCGAGCAAAGACTGGAAACAACAAGCTGTACTACATCAAGAAGATGATGGGTTTGAAATACCAGGAAGGTACAGCTGTGGCGGACCATATCAACGATTTCCTCGGAACAATGAAAGAATTGTCAGGATTGGGCATAGACTTCGGAGATGAGGTGGAAATGGCTTAATACTCCTTAATACGTTACCAGAATCATGGGAAACGTTCAGATCTACGGTGATCAATTCAGCCGCAGATGGGAAAGTCACTATGGAGATGGCAAAGACCAGGATCTTCGAGGAAGAAAAGAGGACGAGAATGCAGGAGTCAGCATCAACCTCAACCTCAGAAGCTCTAGTGACAGAAAAGAACAACAGAAGGGGGAGGAGTAAAAGCCGAGGCCCAGGTAGACCAGACAAGAACCGAGGTAAATCTAAAACTAGAGATATTGAGTGCTATTATTGTAAAAGGAAAGGCCATATGAAGAGGGATGTTTACAAACTGAAGAACGAGCAGTCCAGGAGAGATGGTGACTCTAATCAAGAAAGAGTTGCTACTACCACCGAAAAGACCTCCAAAGAATTTCATATTATATATGAAGAAGATGTTGTGAATCTTGCCAGCCACGAGACCAGTTGGGTGATAGATAGTGGCGCATCCATACGCCACATCTCGCAGAGACTTCTTTTCATCTTACACACCAGGGGACTACGGTGCTGTAAGGATGGGGAATGACGGACAGTCCAAAGCCGTCGGTATTGGAGACATCTGCCTTGAAACAGACAACGGGACAAGGCTAGTGTTGAAGGGAGTCAAGCACATCCCAGACATCCGGTTAAACCTGATCTCAACAGGCAAGCTGGATGATGAAGGTTTCTGCAGCACCTTTAGTGACGGATGCTGGAAGCTCACTAAAGGATCAATGGTCGTGGCACGAGGTAAGAAGGATTCAACTTTGTATTTGATGCATGCTAAGATTACAATAGTAGCATAAATACAGTCAACAGTAATGAGGCAGCCGAGCTATGGCACAAAAAGCTCGGTCACATGAGTCAAACGGGGATGGAAATACTACGCAGGAGGAATGTTCTTCCGGAATTGAAGAACTCACACTTACGGAAGTGTGAACACTGCATGGCTGGAAAGCAGAACAGAGTGTCCTTCCAGAGCTCCCCGCCTCAACGGAAACCGGAGGTACTAGATCTCATACATTCAGATGTATGTGGTCCGATGCAGACACGAACACTTGGTGGGTCACTTTACTTTGTGACATTCATTGATGATCATTCAAGGAAGACATGGGCATACACCTTGAAGAGAAAAGACCAAGTGCTGGGAGTGTTCAAGGAGTTTCACGCCCTGGTGGAGAGAGAAACCGGTAAGAAACTCAAATGCATCAGAACAGACAACGGTGGAGAATACAGAGGTCCGTTTGATCAGTACTGCAAGACGCAAGGAATCAGACATCAAACGACACCTCCGAAGACACCTCAGCTGAATGGCCTAGCTGAGAGGATGAACAGAACCTTGTGCGAAAGGGTCAGAAGCTTGCTGTCACAAGCCAAGCTGCCGAAGACATTTTGGGGGGAGGCACTCAACACAACTGTACATGTTTTGAACATGTCCCCAGCGGTCGCACTGAAAGGTAATGTTCCTAACCAAGCTTGGACAGGTAAAGAAGTGTCTTATGAACACTTGCATGTCTTTGGGTGCAAAGCTTATGTACACATCCCAAAGGATGAGAGATCCAAGCTTGATGCGAAGACGCGACAGTGTGTCTTTATTGGCTATGGTCAGGATGATTTCGGCTACAAACTCTATGATCCTGTGGAGAAGAAGATTGTCAGAAGCCGAGATGTTGTCTTTGTTGAAGACCAGACCATAGAAGATATCCGAAGGATATGAAGACAATGCCCCAGCAATACAGAAATGTGAATCCAGAACCTCATACACCGGTGCCAGTACGAGTTGAAGATGAGGTTCCCAGACATGAGGGTACAGGTGATGAAGCTCCCAGAGATGATGATCATGATCAACCACCAGTACCAGAAGCTACACCAACAGTTCCACAGAGAAGGTCAGACAGAGAGAAGCGACCTTCAACCAAATACTCTGCATATGAGTATGTGCTGCTTACTGACGGGGGAGAACCCGAGAGCTACCAGGAGGCTGTGGAAACAGAGGACAAAGAAAAGTGGGAGGAAGCCATGCAAGATGAGATGAAATCTTTGCATGACAATCGCACTTTTGAGTTGGTGAAATTGCCAAGAGGCAAACGGGCTTTGAAGAACAAATGGGTGTACAGGATGAAGCAACAGGAGAATACTTCACAACCCCGGTACAAAGCCAGACTAGTTGTCAAGGGATTCAATCAGAGGAAAGGCATTGACTTCGATGAAATCTTCTCTCCAGTTGTGAAGATGTCATCCATCAGAGTGGTACTCAGCTTAGCAGCAAGCCTCGACCTGGAAGTTGAGCAGATGGATGTCAAGACCGCATTTCTTCACGGAGACCTGGAAGAAGAAATTTATATGGAGCAACCAGAAGGCTTCAGAGTCAGAGGGAAAGAGGACCATGTGTGCAGACTCAGAAAAAGCCTATACGGTTTGAAACAGGCACCGAGACAGTGGTACGTGAAGTTTGAGTCAGTTATGGGGGAGCAAGGATACAAGAAGACTACTTCAGACCATTGTGTATTCGTTCAGAAATTTCTGACGATGACTTTATCATCTTACTGTTATATGTAGATGATATGTTGATAGTTGGCCGGAATCAATCGAGGATTGATAATTTGAAGCAGCAACTGAGTAAGTCTTTTGAGATGAAAGACTTGGGGCCAGCTAAACAGATTCTTGGCATCAGGATCGGTCGTGATCGGAAAGCCAGGAGGTTATACTTGTCACAGGAGGAGTACATCGAGAAGGTACTTCAGAGATTCCAGATGGACAAGGCTAAAGCGGTTAGCACTCCTCTTGCTACCCACTTTAGATTGAGTACACAACAGAGTCCCTCTACTGAGACAGAGAAGGAGGAAATGAAACAGGTTCCATACACCTCAGCAGTGGGAAGTCTAATGTATGCCATGGTGTGCACAAGGCCAGACTTAGCACACGCAGTTGGATTGGTCAGCCGGTTTATGTCAAACCCAGGACGGGAACACTGGAATGCGATCAAATGGATCATGCGGTATCTTCGAGGCACATCCAAAATGAGGCTGTATTTTGGAAGCAATGAACCAGTGTTGATAGGCTACACCGATTCAGATATGGCAGGAGATGTGGATACCCGAAAGTCTACTTCGGGGTATCTGATTACTCTCTCAGGAGGAGCTGTGGCATGGCAGTCTAGGTTGCAGAGATGTGTTGCACTTTCTACAACAGAGGCAGAATTCATCGCAGCTACAGAAGCTTGCAAGGAATTGCTGTGGATGAAGACATTCGTCCAAGAATTGGGTTTCAAGCAGGAGAAGTACATTTTGTACTGCGATAGCCAGAGTGCTATCTATCTCGGTAAAAATTCCACTTTTCATTCGAGGTCAAAACATATCGATGTGAGGTATCACTGGATACGGGACGTCCTGAGCTCAAGGCTGTTAGAACTCAGGAAAATTCACACCGACGACAACGGTGCCGATATGTTCACGAAGGTTTTACCGATGGAGAAGCTTGAAATCTGTCGTGTCATAGCCGGGATGACAAAACTCTCCACATAGTCAGAGTGGGGAGATTCATAGAACTACGATTGGCTTGATCCCAACTCAGGGTACGTAGGCAGTCATACAGATGCAGCCAGGGGAGGATCCTTTTGAGGATCCGATTTGGATGATTGATGGTCGGCTCAGATTTTGGACAAATCTTCACCGAGGGGGAGATTTGATGCATTAAGACAGCATTTGCAGCTGGCCAAGTGGCCCAGCTGCAAAGTTTGAAAAGTTGGCAGCTGCCAAAGTTGAAAGATGGCAGCTGCCAAGTTTGAAGGTTGGCAAGTTACCAAACTTTCAAAGTTTGAAAGTTTGGCAACTTGGCACAAATTGAACACTATAAATTTGAGCTTTGATTCCATTGTTATGGCATCCCAAAAATTGAGAGTAAAGATAGAGAGTAAAGAGGGTTGAGAGGTTTTTTGTTAAGTTTTGTATAAAGCTTTGTAATTCTTTTGTGGTGTAATAAAAGAAGAGTTTTCCTCTCACATCTCCTCTATTGTGTGTGTTTTATCACAACAGTCATCACCTGTGGCAATCACTGAACGTAGTATCCGAACACCGTTTTGTTATGAATCCAGCAAGCATCTCATCAATAAAGGGAAGCTTCCTGCCATTCCAGCTGCCATGCATCAGACATGGATGCAGGCCATCCTTTGAAGACTAAGCAGAATGAAGCCAAGCAACCTTTCGGTGATGGCCAGGAAATCAGGAGCAAAATCAGGAGTGAAAGGTGGTGGTCACAGTAGCTTTGTTGAAAAGTTGTGCAAGCTTTGCACTATAAATACTGGCCTTTGCAGTATGTTTAAACCCACCCCAAAATGAGAGTAAGCTCCAGGCAGAGAGCTTAGAGAGTATTAGTGAGGTTTTGTAAAGTTTCAAGTTTGTAAACTTTGTAAATTCTATTTTTATAGTAATAGAAATTCAATTCGGTTTTTCCTCAAACACACTCTAAAGTGATCAGAGAATCACAACATGTTTGATCTTCCTGTATGACCTGTATTGGGACTATCCTCATGTGCTGTGATTTTAAGGTTTCTTAGCTTCAAGTTGTAGCAACCCAAAATGTTAATGTGGAAGAACTTGCTATCAACAGCTTGTATATCATTCAGGTAATTGAAGCTTTGCATGGACCTTGGAATACAACATAACTCACTAAATATTTTCCTGGTGGAACCGATACCCTGCTGTTGCCATTCCAGTCACATGCTGCTCTCCAAAGCATGATCAAAATCCTGTTGAGTTGACAAAAAATTAAAGTAGTTACTATAGAAAATAAGTAAAATACGCGGAGTTTGAATCCCATACCTCTCGTAAAAAAACACAGAGTTTAAATCTCGTACCTCTTTTAAGCTACCTTAATAGATATTAGATTCTACTAACCTATTCATCAGATTTAGTTATCTTGATCTGTTAATTTTTTGCTGATGGTAGAGTTATCCATATGGAGGTATATATAAAGTAGGGGGAGAGCAGGCAACTCCACTAACTCTGAAAACTTCCTTTCAGTGCAAGTTTAGGCTTTAAACATAACTAATGGCTTGTTTTTAGCATGATTTTTTTTGTTTGTTTGGCTAAGTTGGTTTTATTTCCATTAATTTGTACTTTATTGTTACTTCCACTTCCACAATACAATTCTAACAAATTCTGCTTACATCACAATTACCAATTATTGAGTGACCAACATTATTAAAACTTGTATTATTCATTATTTTATTTTATTTTTAAAAAAAGAATTATATTGAAAGATAATGTTTGTTTTCTAATTAACAATGTCTAAACAATTTTTGCTATCATAGAGATCCACTCACGCAGCTAAAATTTTGTTTGATATTCTGATTTGATTTGTGATGAGATGATAAAACTATATTTTGATTAAAAAGTAATATATAAGTGTTTAGTTAATAACAAAAACTAATATTAATTATCGCGATTTCTTTTAAAAATTGAGGTTTGTAAAAATTAAAATTTGTAGTTTTTACTTACCATTAAAAAAAATAATAAAAGATGTACCACAATTATTTTTATTAGTTAATATACTTTTACATATCACTGTTTATCAATGACACATTTGTTTACCATGCTTTTTTCATTGCAATATTAAAGAGAGAGTCAAATATGATTTTTTTTTTTTTTTTTAAATTAAATCCAAGCAGAGTAGTTACATGAATATGTACTAGATTAAATTTAGCTTTTAATGTTTCTGTTCACATATTCTCCCCAATAATGAAATTTTATCGAATTTACCATAGTACCCTCCTGATATAACATCCCTATTATATTATAACCAGCCTCTTGCATCATAGGATGAATGAAAAAATAACAGTTCATGCATGCGAAATGCTTGTCAGAAAGTGCTTTTCTTTCAGCAACTTCACTCCTTATCTTTTTCTGAAGAAGCATGGCAATGGCGACAACCATTGCAAATCCTTCACCACATTAGCCAAAAAGAAAGACCTCTCTGAAACTCCAAGAACCCAACAGCAGAAACCATTATTTCCAATCAAGGTTTCAAATACAATTCTCCCCAGAGCAGCTACTGCAGTTTTTGGACTAGGATTCATCGACGCCGGGTAATTTAATAATCCTTGATACAATATTATCTTTCTTAGTTATATTAATTCTTCTTCATTTGCCTTGAAATTTTCTGAATTTGATTATGTGTAGGTATAGTGGAGATTGGTCAAGAATTGGAGTGATTTCAGAAGAAACTGAAGCTCTGTTAAAAATTGCAGCTTTTGTAGTTGTTCCTCTATGTATCTTTTTGATATTTTCTTTTTCTAAAGAGTCACAGGCTTAAATTTTTCTTCTGGGATTTTCTTATTTTTTAATTTGATATTAGTTTGTGATTGATATATCATGTATGATGATTATAGCTTGTGGTCTGCAATGGGGACCAGGGATAATGTACTGACAATCAAATTGTGACCTTACATTTGCTAGCTATTGCTTAACACAAATTCAGCTAGAAGCAGCAAAAATAAAAAGCAATCCAAAAGTGCTTCTAAACTTAGAAATCGCTTCTATCAATTTTGATGCAAAACCATCCTAATAAAATGCTAGATTTGAGCAGACAAAACAATGGGTAGAAGAAAGAATGAAATTACTTACAAGTATTCAACAAATAAACATTCTCTATAATCAATAGCAGGTGAATTAGATAATAATCTAATATTCCAAAATAAATTTTTTTTTTCGATTTTACTCTATTAAGTCGGTAGTTTTATCAATTTAACTTAAGTCAATTTTCTCAATCACAAAATATTCACAAATGCAAGTTAATAAATAATATACAAATATAAAATAAACTTGTGATAATTAAAAGAGTAAGGGTTAGAGAAATTGACACCGATAATTTATAGTGGTTCGGCCAACAATTCATACGTCAACTCCTCTAAACCGCGCTTGAAACTTTCCAATATGTCAAGTTGAATCCACAACTTACACGGAAGTTTTTCGTGGCTTACTTCAAAACAATAATTTTGTCTCTAGCTTCACCCCAAACTTTTACACCAAGAGTTTTATCACATATGTTCACTCTTTAAACCTTTACAATGAGTTTTGTCTTTAGGCTCACTCACAAACCTTTACAATAATCATCATTTTGAGTATACCCATTCAATAAGAGATTTCTTAACCAAGTGTTTGAGATATGAAGATGTTACAATACAACTTGGGCACTCACAAAAGATAAAAAGATTAAATATGTGAGTTTCTAACTCAAGTATCTCAAGCTCACTAAATAAATTAGTACAATTCTAGATTAATATGTACACAAAGAGAATTACAGGAAAGGAAACTAGCCTAAATCAAATCACTATAAATCAGTGATTGACTAATAAATCAATATTTATTGCTTTCCTAATTAATCTCAGCCAACTCATTCTAGCCAAGTATAGGCTGTCTTTGACACTCCCCCTCAAGTTGGTGAGTGGATATCATCCATTCCCAGCTTGCCAACAATAGTCTCAAAGGTTGAGTCGTTTAACCCTTTGGTTAGTACATCAGCAACTTGACTTCCAGTAGGTACAAACGGTGTGCAGATCAAACCACTGTCCAACTTCTCCTTTATGAAATGTCTGTCTACTTCTATATGTTTGGTCTGATCATGTTGCACAGGATTGTGTGCGATATTGATTGCTGACTTGTTATCACAATAAAGCTTCATAGGTTCTTCCCACGTAACCTTTAGATCTTCTAAAATAATTTTTAGCCATAGGAGTTCACAAACTCCTAATGCCATTGCCCTGAATTCAGCCTCTGCACTTGATCTTGCAACTACATTTTGCTTCTTGCTTCTCCATGTTACAAGATTTCCACCAAGAAAGTACAATATCCTGAAGTTGACCTTCTGCCATCAACAGATCCTGCATAGTCTGCATCTGTGTAGGCTTCAAGTGTTAACTTTTCTCCTTTCTTGAATAATAATCCTCTTCCCATAGTTCCCTTGAGATACTGTAAAATTCGATGTGTTGCTTGAAGATGTACCTCTTTGGGATCATGCATAAACTGACTCACCACTCCTACTGCATAGGCTATGTCTGGTCTTGTGTGTGAAAGATAAATCAATCTACCAACTAACCTCTGATAGGATTCTCTATCCACCATTGTGTCTTCAGTAGCTTCACAAAGCTTGTGATTTTGCTCGATGGGAGTTTTCATCGGTTTACACCCAAGTTTTTCAGTCTCCGCTAGCAAATCCAATGTGTACTTTTGTTGGGATATAAAAATCTCATGCCGAGAGTGAGCAACCTCAATGCCAAGAAAGTATTTCAATCTTCCAAGTTCTTTTATTTCAAATTATTGAGCCAAACATTTTCTCAAGGCTTCTTTGCCTTCCGAGTCATCTCCAGTCACAATTATATCATCTACATAAACCAACAAGGCAGTGACCCTCCATGAAGAAGAGTATTTCACAAACAATGTGTGATCACCTTGACTTTGCTTGTATCCCATAGTTTTCATAACTCTGGTAAATCTACCGAACCAGGCTCTCGGGGACTGTTTCAATCCATACAATGCCTTCTTCAATTTACACACCTTATTACCTTTTCTCTCAAAACCTGGAGGAACTTCCATGTAAATTTCTTCATCAAGATCGTCGTGTAAGAAGGCGTTCTTAACATCATATTGCTCCATATTCCAACCTCGATTAACAGCTAAAGACAGCAAAATCCTCACTGTGTTCATTTTTACTACCGGTGCAAAAGTTTCAAGGTAGTCTATCCCATAGGTTTGGGTGTATCCTTTAGCCACCAACCTAGCCTTGTACCGTTCAATAGACCCATATGCTATGTATTTCACAGTAAAAACCCATCTACACCCCACTAGTTTCTTTTCCTTTGGTAATTCAAATAACTCCAATGTTTTATTTTTTTCAAGAGCCTTCATCTCAACTCTCATAGCTTCTTTCCAATCCTTATTACCCAATGCTTCGAAAACAGTTTTTGGGATGGTTATAGTGTTTAGGCGAGTAAGAAAACTTTTATAACTGTTAGACAACCTCTCAAAGGACACAAAGTGAGATAATGGATGTTTGGTACACTCTCTCACACCTTTCCTAGTAGCAATAGGAAGATCATAATTGTCCCCAGGTTGGAGAACAGAGTCATCACTTTCATAAGTTTCAGGCTCATAAGTTACC
Source organism: Zanthoxylum bungeanum (assembly GCA_019454045.1). Classification (NCBI taxonomy): domain Eukaryota; kingdom Viridiplantae; phylum Streptophyta; class Magnoliopsida; order Sapindales; family Rutaceae; genus Zanthoxylum; species Zanthoxylum bungeanum. The sequence continues at coordinate 36,188 of SKCR01044747.1, forward strand.
TCATTACCATTTGCACTATCATCAACACCAGGGTTCGGTTCTGTTTCTGGGACCTGCATAGGTTGAATATTGGAATCTTTTCTTCTTGAATAAACCTGCAATGGGCGAGTAGCACTTTGAATATGTTTATTTGGGGAGATTGGATCATTTTGTGACTGTGGTGATAGAGACATGGATGGTGATGGAGATGGGGAAAATGAAAGATCAAGTAAAAACAAATCTCTATCATTATCTTCCATGAATGATGTCTCCCCCTGAAGATGAGGTTTAACAAAAAAACATTCATGTTCGACAAATGTAACATCAGAAGAGACAAAAGTTTTTTTTTGTAGGAGGATGATAACATTTATACCCTTTTTTGTGTTGATGAATACCCAACAAATATACACTTAAGAGCTCTCGGATCAAGTTTATCTCTATGATGTGAATGAATATAGACAAATGACACACAACCAAATAGTTTAGGAGTAAGGTGGTTTGTAGTTTTGAAGCTTGGAAAAAATTTAGAAAAGAGTTTCATAGGGCTTATGTGATCAAGGACTCGGGAGAGTAATCTATTTATAAGGTGAGTAGCAGTTAAAACAGCTTCTCCCCAATAATTTTTTGGAACATTCTTTTCGAATAGTAAGGCACGAGTAACTGGTAGAAGATGTCCATTCTTTCTTTCTGCCACACCATTTTGATGTGGTGTATTGATACAAGGGGACTCCTGAATTATTCTTTTTTCATGAAAGAATGATGATAAAGTTTGATTAAAATAGTCTCTGGCATTATCTGATCGAACCCTCTTAAGTTCTACCCCAAATTGATTTTTTATCATGTGAAAGAAGGTCTGAAAGGTCGAGCCAACATCAGATTTTTATTTTAATAAAAAAACCCATGACATACGTGTACAATCATCAATAAACAAAACAAACCACCGAGCACCAGAAATATTTGGAACTGTAGAAGGTCCCCAGACATCACTATGGACAAGAGCAAAATGAACTGACATTCTTTTATTACTTATAGGAAAAGACGTACGTTTGTGTTTTGCAAGCTCACAAACATCACAATGAAACATCCTCATATCAACATCTTTAAACAATTCGGGAAATGTAATTTTAAGAACGCTGAAAGATGGATGACCAAGACGCAAATGATATAACCAGATTTTGTTTTTGTTGGAAATAAATGATTCAGAAATTAATGAAAAAGGAAAAATACTCTTAATGCTATTTTGCCCACTAGATTTTTCAAGAAGGTATAGTCCATTCTCCTCTCTAGCAAGTCCAATCATCTTCCCTGTGCCCTGGTCCTGAAATTTACAATATGTCACTTTACAATTCAAATCCTTCGTCAATTTACAAACTGAAATAAGGTTTACAGCTAATTTAGGCACATGCAACACAATTTTTAGAACCAATTTTGAGTTGATGACAACATCTCTCTGTCCAGCAACTATAATTAAGGTACCATCTGCTGTAGATATTTTTTTTATTACTAAGACAAGGTTTGTAAGAGTTAAAAACATTGAAAGACTGAGTCATATGGTCTGTGGCCCCGGAATCAACCACCCAAGATCATTTTATAGGAATAAGTGAGGCATTGAGAGAAATGGATTGAGATATTTTACCTGAAACAGCCAAAGAACAATTACTTGAACCTGTTGGGTTCTCTAAAGTTCCCAATAAATTTTTTAACTTCTCAATCTCTTCTCTATTAAACTCAACTTGGTTCTGAAAAAAGTCAGTTTCTCCTCTTGGTTGCATTGTGGTTGCATGAGCTTGTCCTATTGCTGGTCCATTTTTCATTGTCCAGTTTCTATTGTTCGCTTGGGAACTCTGGAAATTTGATGGCTTACCATTAAGTTTCCAACATTTTTCCCTAATGTGTCGTGGCTTTTTGCAGTATGTACACACAACAGAATCTTTGTTTCCAGATTTTGAAATTTCAGACCATCCAATCTCATTTGTCAGTCCACTAGGATGAGTGCTTGGCTGGTTGTCTACTCCATCACGCCTTACATTTCCACCATTTACTACCATTGCAGAACTATCTATCGAGACTGATTGAGGCTCCAACATGACTCATCTTCGACTTTATTCTCCTCGGATTATGCCAATAGTTTCATTCAATGATGGCAGGTCATCTTTTCCAAGAACTTGGACTCTTACAGCATCAAATTCAACATTTAATCCAGCAAGAAACTTAAAAATTCTGTCATTTTCCATAAATCTTTTAAGAATGGCAGCATCATCACTACATTTCATCTTAATACATTGATAATGATCCAACTCTTGCCATAAATTTTGTAAGATACCAGAGTATTCAGTAATAGATAGATTACCATGTTTGGTACTTGAGGTTCTGGTATTGATGTCATAGATTTGAGCAGCATCACGAACCCTTGAATACGTATGTCTACAACAGTCTCAGATATCCTTCGTCGTTCACAAGAACATGCAGGTATCACTAACTTCATGCGTCATCGAGTTCCATAGCCATGACATCACCATAGAGTCGGCTTCATCCCAGGTGTCATACTTCGGATCTCCTGGTGTCGGACCATTGCCAGTGAGATGACTCAATCTGCCCTTCCCTTTCAGAAAAGTGCGAACAAACTGAGACCATTTAAGGTAGTTTTTTCCATTCAACCTATAACTTGGTTGAATATTCTGCAAATCTCCAACTGGAATCATGCTAGGCATTTCTGCTGCTTGAATTTCAGATTTGTTTGAGGTTTTGATTGTATCAGACATGATGAATGATGAGGAAAAAAAGGCTTGGGGAAAAAAAGGATTCAGCAATGAAGGCTGAAAATGAATATCCCAATGATTCAAATTAGCTCTGATACCATGTGAGGAAATTAGTTAATTTCATTCATAAAATAAATTAGTACAATTCTAGATTAATATGTACGCAAAGAGAATTACAGGAAATGAAACTAGCCTAAATCAAATCACTATAAATCAGTGATTGACTAATAAATCAATATTTACTGCTTTCCTAATTAATCTCAGCCAACTCATTCTAGCCAAGTATAGGTTGTCTTTGACAGTAGTGTGTGATCTTGATTATGATAAGAGTGTATGATCAAGAAAATTTAAGTTACTCTCAATGTTTTTGCCTTAGAGAAAATTGTATGAAGGTGTAGGAACTTGGCAAAAACGAAATTGGGGTTCAATATATAGTGAAGATGAAAAATTGCCTCAGCTCTCTGTCTGAGACTGGTATGCCGGTCTACAGAGGCCGGTATGTCGATCCTGCAAAAGTAACTGCTATATTACTATTGAAGGTTAAAACGCTCATACCGGATTACCGATCGATATGATGACTGGTATGCCAGATAGCTCACCAGTATGGGGACCGGTATGAACTGTCCTGGTTCCAACAGTTGTGCAAACTCCACATTGACTGGTTTAGGAGATCAGTATGGAGTAGCGCGGTTCCACTGAGCATGCAAATATGCCCCAATGCAGAACAAGGTCACCCGTATACTGGTGTGGGAGATCGGTATGCCGGTCTCAGTGCATAAAACTTTGGATTTTAAGATTAAAATTTTTTTACACATGTTCCTAGTGCATCTATATGAATGTACATGAGTTCTATGAGCTTGCAACACTTGAATTATAGACTCACTTACAATGAGAGCCATAATCTATAAGACTACACTAGGTTTCTTTGTTTGGGCTTGAATCTTCACATTCATTTTGCTCTTCTCAGTCAATTGGCTTCGACAATTTTTTGTAATATACGCTAATGTTCGTCTAAATCTTCCGCGTTGCATCATCAAAATCCATCTATAGCGCTAACAATAAGAAAATATTAAATTTTAATTTTTGGTTTTTAAAAAAAAAAATTTAAAAACCGGTCCAAAGGTCCGATTTTTAGTGTTTAATCAAACCGGAGTTACGATCAATTCCCGATTCTACTGGTACAACCAATCGTTCCGGTTTGGATTTCAAAAACACTACAAAAATCCTAATTCCACAACTGTTTAGAGATGATATATAGAATATCCTAGACTTTATCACAGAAGATAATAACCCTTTGTAAGAGTCCAAAATAGGCATTCCATACTTGCCAATGGCAATCCTCCAAATCTATAGACATGGCAAATAAAAAGAGTTGGGGTCAGTCAATCCAGATTATGATGAGGTGTTACTGAGGAAGAAAGAAAAATGAGAGGCCTGAAATTGCTAGCCTCACATTATTTTTTCTGTACAAGAAAATTAAAAGGCTCTTCACATTCTCACCTTATCCTATCCATCTCTTTGCTGTCTCTAAGTATACCTCCCATATCCCTCTTTACTTGAAACACAACTCTAACTTTGTGTCCCCCCCAGAGCCAGACCCAGAGCCAGAGCTTTCTTTCCCTTCTTATTTCTTTTTCTTTCTCCTGAATTTAAGCACTTTTAATATGCAAGTAACAGTCACTTCAATTCTTTTAGACTCTTCTACTTCTAGCTAGCTAGCTAGAGGCTGGAGCTGGTGTAATTTCTTAGTAAATATTGTTCATTAACATAGTTAATTACTTTATTTGTTAGTTATTGGAGGAAGATTCAGTCAGAATTTGCCTGCAGAGAATTTGAGTTATATTTATTTTTAGTCGATAAATTCAATTCAAGTCATAGTATTTATCGAAACTAGCTCATTTCATTGAGGTTGCAGAAAGTTTGTTATATTAACACTTCAACATTCTGAAGCACAATGGCTCCCAAAACAGGCAAGACGAAGCTACATAAAGCTAAGGGAGAGAAGAAGAAAAAAGAAGAGAAAGGTCTTAATATTTTACTTATATTTTCATTATTTTCTGTTTGGTTGCTGAGAAAATTTGAGGTATAGGGAAAAAACATGCGACTCATATACCCAGATGAAAAATTTTGTTTGTTTTACTGTTTTTTTTTTTTTGGGTAGTTAGAGCTTCATTCACATTTTCTTGGCAATCATTTGGAACATTTTCGTATCAACTTATTTTCCTTTTAACCGTTTGGTTGCTGAGAAAATTATTGACAGAAGGAAAATAATTCATACCCAGATTAATTATGAAGCTTATATGCTGCATTCAACTTTTATATCGATTCTTATCCATTTTCTCGCATTTTCCTGGCAAGCAAAAGGAACCTTATCTTTAACCTTATCGTTCTTCAACAAATTAAGTATTCTAATTCCATAAAGTTTGTATTATAACTAATTAATGATTTCATAATTATGCAGTTTTGCCGACTGTAATTGAAGTTACAGTCGAATCACCGGATGAGTCACAAGTCACGCTCAAGGTATGACGCTAATTAACACACAATTTATGGATGCTTACGTTAATAATTAATTAAACAAAATTAGCTTCGCCATCAGCCATGGCTCTCTTAGGTAATTTTTTTTTCCCAGTGGCTGAATTATGATTTGACAAACACTTAAAAGCTTAAATCATTTTTAATAATGCATATATTAGACTTCAAAAATCAAAAGTTTGGTTTTGGACTTGAATTAAATCATCCTTACAAGTTAATATTTCACCAATATCCTCTTAATTTCTCATATTTTAATATCAGACCTCATCGGCAATACAGCGTGAATAACTTTTTTGTCCAATATTTATTGCTATTTGGGAAAAGAATTTCGCCCAACTTATTAATTTCTCTTTTTATTAATCAAAATGAGAAACATCATACTGACATAATTTTAAAATCACATTTTAGAGTTTGTATTTGAACAGATGGCCCACTTTTCTTTCAATTTCCGTAAATGTAAAGTTAAGAGTAAATATTTTACTCAATATTGCAAGTAGATTCGATGTACCTGTATATTTCAAAGAGCAAGAATTTTGAGAATATCTATAAGAGTAATGATATAGAGATTAAACGATAATTACAGAGTAATAAAACACTACTAAAGTGAAATTATTTTAATTATTTTTATTTTTATTTTTATTTACCATTTATTCCCTTTTAATCTTACTTTATTCTTCCAACCATTTTCCTATTTGTAAACTACAAAATAGAGTAATTTTTTCACATGAACTTTTTGTTGATTTTTGTGAAGGGCATCTCTACGGACAAGATCTTAGATGTGAGAAAGCTTTTAGGGGTACATGTCGAGACATGCCATTTGACAAACTTCACTTTATCTCACGAGGTACTTCTATTTAATAGTATTTACTTTTCTGAACCTCTCTCTTTCAATATTTATACTTTTAGCTCCATTTTCTCCTAACATGCGCCTCTGGTGGCCCCCGATTCTCTCATGCATTCGTATGTATAAAAATCGCTTTCACGGTAGATCCCAGTTTCCTTTTCTGGGAACGGCATCATTGTTACTGGTTTGTTGATGATAGATCATCATTGATGTGCGGGATGGGGTCCACTCTGATTTGATCAGACGGTGGTTGTTTGATTACAATGACTGCATTTTATTATTTATGATTGAGTAACTTTACACAAAAAAGTTTTTTCTCAAAAATATTATCATTATTCAGTTAAATGTGTAGTTAATTAATTAAAATAATTTACGTGCGAAGCCCGCCAAAAAAACGATCACATTAGCTGACGCTAACTGTTTTCCAACTGAATTGCGTGAAATCACCTGTAGGTACGAGGATCGAAACTCAAAGACTCAGTAGACATCGTCTCGCTTAAACCTTGCCACCTCACCATCGTCGAAGGTAAATCATCAATCTATACACCTCACTTCGAATCCAACGGTATAGAATCTAACACCAATCATACCCTGACCATTTTTAAAATTTCTAAAACAGAGGACTACACAGAGGAGCAAGCAGTCGCTCACATCCGTCGACTTCTCGACATCGTCGCCTGTACAAACAGCTTCGGCCCGTCGCACAAACCGGCCGTACGGTCCAGTACCGGTTCGAAGGAGACCGGCGGGAAAGAATCCGGTTCGAACGAGAGCGAAGCGTTGTCTCCGAATGGAGGTGATTCAAGCCCTAACAAGGCTGGAGAGAAGAAAGCCGGAATTAGCGTCGGACACGTGGCTAAGAATGGAAAGGACACGTCAGAAAGTTCGGAGAAAGGCGACCCGGTGTCGATGTGTCCGCCTCCGAGACTCGGCCAGTTCTACGATTTCTTCTCCTTCTCTCACCTCACTCCGCCGATCCAATGTAAGTCACCGAATCTGTTTTCTCAAAACGACATCGTTTTAAAGTTTGTATTTTTTATTTTTCAGTCTATTGAATTCGTGAAATAGAAAATATTTTTCTAGAAATGAGAGCTTACTGACAATGAAAGAGTTAATCTTTTTGATATAATGAGTGCTTATTGCTTAATGAAATATGATATGTGCAGCTCAATTTAACAAAATTAGCTCTATGAAGATTCAACATTTATTTTTGAAGAATCTGCGGCTTTTTTGTTGATTGTGTCCTGGTTGATTGTGTTGCAGACATTCGAAGATCAACACGCCTGTTCCTTGAGGATAAAACGGATGATGATTTCTTTCAAATTGATGTGAGAGACTTATAATTATAATGCACACGATTATTTATTTGTTCTTTCAATGTGAACTGATATTTGCATTTGTTGGGGGTGGGGAATATGCAGGTTCGGGTTTGTTGTGGGAAGCCGATGACAATTGTTGCTTCTCGAAAAGGTTTCTACCCTGCCGGAAAACGTCTTATTCTTTGTCACTCTTTGATCAGTTTGCTGCAGCAAATTAGTAGGGCCTTTGATGCTGTAAGTTCAATAGTTGTGTCACTAATCTAGCTCTACATTTTATCGTTTTTTTCTATGAATTTGATGCTAGTCATTAAACTATTAATTTGCTTGCAGGCATACAAAGCTCTTATGAAAGCTTTCACTGAACACAATAAAGTATGTATACTTTACTAGATATTCTTTTCACAGTTTTTTATGGTAATCCATAGAGAAAATGATTTTATACTTTTATATGTGTATATTTTTGTTTATCCATTTCAGTTTGGCAATCTTCCTTATGGTTTTCGGGCGAACACATGGGTTGTCCCTCCAGTTGTCGCTGATAACCTTTTCCCACCGCTTCCTGTGGAAGATGAAAACTGGGGAGGAAGTGGGGGTGGCCAAGGAAGAGATGGTAAACATGATAACAGGCAATGGGCAAAAGAGTTTGCTATTTTGGCAGCAATGTCTTGTAAAACGGCAGAAGAGAGGCAAATTCGAGATCGGAAAGCCTTTTTACTTCACAGCTTATTTGTCGACGTTTCACTTTTTAAAGCTGTTGCGGCAATAAAGAATCTCATTGACAGTAACCAGCACTCTTTAAATGATCTCGCCGCTTCAGTTGTGCATGAGGAAAGATTTGGAGATTTAATTATTAAGGTGACAAGAGATGTTCCAGATGCAACTGTAAAATTGGACTGTAAAAATGATGGAAGTCAGGTTCTTGGAATGTCACAAGAAGACCTTACTCAGAGAAATTTACTTAAAGGCATAACAGCTGATGAGAGCGCAACTGTTCATGTCAGTGCTACATTGCTTTGAATGCTTATTTCGATAACTGAAGTATGTTGTTTTAATAGCTGAGTTCATCTTTTGATCTTGCAGGACACTTCCACTTTGGGTGTTGTTATTATCAGACATTGTGGGTATACAGCTGTTGTAAAAGTTTTGGCAGAGGTAAATTGGGAAGGAAATCCTATGCCGCAGGACATTGACATTGAGGACCAGCCTGAAGGAGGTGCAAATGCCTTGAATGTGAACAGGTCAGTTAATACTCGGCTTAGTGTATGATTGTGGAATTAAGATGTGTTGTTTTGTTGAATACATTACCTTGACACACAATTAAACCACATATGTATCTCACTAACCATTTTCCCATCAATTCACACATGGCATGCACACACGCCTGAACACTATAGAATATATTATAATAAAAGAATAATGTACACACGTAATCGTGCGTTATTAAGTTCTTTTCCTTGCCTCATTTTTCAGCTTGAGAATGCTATTGCACAAGTCATCCTCCCCTCAAATCTCTAGTGCATTTCAGCGTTCTCAGAGTGCAGATTTTGAGAATTCACGGTCCGCTAGGTCTTTGGTGCAGAAAGTAATAGAGGATAGTTTGCTGAAGTTGCAGGAAGAGCCCTCCAAACCTACTACATCTATTAGATGGGAGCTAGGAGCATGTTGGGTGCAACATTTGCAAAATCAGGCTTCTGGGAAAAATGAATCCAAGAAAACTGAAGAACCTAAGCCCGAGCCTGCTGTCAAGGGTCTTGGAAAGCAAGGCGCACTGCTAAAGGATATAAAGAAGAAAACTGATGGCAAAATCATCAAAATTGAAGGAAAAGAGGTTCCTGCAGATAACAACGATGTCATGAATAAGAAATCTGATGCTGATGATCAGAAGGAATTGGAGAAACGGGATGAGAAAATGGAAAAAATGTGGAAAAGCCTGCTTTCTGAATCAGCTTATTTGCGCCTTAAAGAATCAGAAACTGGTCTTCACCTTAAGGTTTGCTCACTGCTTCCCTGGAGAACAAGAATATGTCAATTTGATCAATCTAATTTCTTAAAATCATGTACCTTACTACTTTTTCCAATAGAGTTCACTTGAGAAATTTCTGAGTGTTGACTGTTAAGCTGTCTTACCCTTACATGCTTATAAAACTTGGTAGTTGTTCCATTTCATCTCTTATAGACTTTTTTTCATTGGTTGTTTTTGTTTGTATGGCAGTCACCTGATGAGTTGATTGAAATGGCGCATAAATACTATGCTGATACTGCTCTCCCCAAACTTGTTAGTTCCCTATAACTATCTCTGTATTTCCCCCCAAGATTTTCAGCAGTTAATAAATCTGGTTGATGTGATCTCAAATTTATTAGGTAGCAGATTTTGGCTCCCTTGAACTTTCACCAGTCGATGGAAGGACATTGACAGATTTTATGCATACCAGAGGTTTGCAAATGTGTTCCTTGGGATGCGTGGTAATTTCTTTATTCCGTCAATTTTTTTATTCATTACCTTCTTCATTTTTTAAACTTCTTGTGCCACCACTTAATGAATGATATTCTAGCTACCTCTAGTAAATGCTAGATGCTTTTCCTTTGCCCTTGAATATAGAAAAAAAAAAAGAAACTGCAATGAAGGTAACATAGTTATTAAAGTCAAATATACCATCAAACAGTTACAGACAGTAATTGGAAATTCATATGATTGAAATTTGATGGTTAGGACATGACTATTTTCAACTTTCCTGAACAATAAATGTGTGTGTGTATCAAAGAGTTAAGAGCATTGTTTTTAAAACCAGACCTCGAACCGGGAACCGGCCGTGAGTCCGGTCTGTTTGAACCCTAAAAACTGAGGTGTTAAAAAACCAGTGAAACCGGTGAACCAGACCGGCCAGTTCCTAAAAAAAATTAAACCAAAAATTAAAATTAAATATTTTTCTATAATTTTTAATTAATTAATATTATGTATGATGTCATCCGGTTTTGTCGGTTCAACCAAAACGGTTCAACTGGTCAAACCAGTGACCCATTGAACCTTTTAAATCATCGGTTCAATCACCGGTCCAGTTTTTAAAATATTGGTTAAGGATGGCTTATGTTCCTATTATCATACAAGAGCAATTATGCTCATCAGTAAAGTTGTTCAAAGAGAGGGGTGGGGGTGGGGAATATGGGATTGAGAACCCTAAAATAATCAAATCAGCCAAGAATAATTTTAATTTGTTTTAACATTTTGGTGTTCTCTGCTGTTGCTTTATTATCAATATTAAGGTTGTGTGTCAATGCTGGTAACTGGAACAAAATTTGGTGCTATATATATATTAACTATTACCTTTACTTATCCTGGTCTACATTGGCTTCAGAATTCATTATCTCTCGCCTCTAATTTACGTGCTCTCCTTTTTCCCTGGACATTCTAGGTTGAACTGGCAGACAAGTTA
>SKCR01044748.1:0-47879 GCA_019454045.1 Zanthoxylum bungeanum
TAAAAAATGATAAGGGAGAGTCAATCCCAACTCGAATCCCATATACTTGGCGTATGTGCATTTATTATAGAAAACTAAATGATACCACTAGAAAAGATTATTTTCCTTTACTATTTCTTGACCAAATTTTAGAAAGAGTGGCAAGACATCTATATTATTGCTTTCTTGATTGTACTCAGGTTATTATCAAATTCCAATCGCTTTAGAAGATAATGAAAAGACCACATTCATATGTCCATTTAGAACATTTGTATTTAAGAAAATGACATTTAGACTTTGTAATGCACTGGCAACATTCCAACGATGCATGTTAAGGATATTTAGTGAAATGGTTGAATATTGTTTAGAGCTCTTTATGAATGATATAACTATTTTTGGGAACTGATTTTTGAAATTTTGAAAAGATGTGAAGAAAAATGGTTTGTGTTAAATGGAGAAAAATACCATTTCATGACGGATTCAAGAATTATTTTGGATCATGTTGTGTCATCTAAAGGTATTGAGGTTGACAAAGTAAAAATAGAGGTGATCTCTAAATTCCCACCACCAAAAACAGTCAGGAGAATCTGTTCATTCTTAGGACATGCAGGATTTTATAGGAGGTTTATTAAAAACTTTAGTACCATATCCAAACTATTATGTAACCTCCTATTAAAAGATACCACATTTGAATGGATAGAAGAATGTCAAAAATAATTTGAAAAGATTATCAGTCTTTTAACTTATGTTCATATCTTGCAATCCCCTGATTGGTCTTTGTCTTTTGAGCTAATGTGTAATGTCAGTAACTATACAGTTGGCACAGTATTATGACAAAGAAATGAAGACAGGCCATATGTAATTTATTACGCAAGTAGAACTTTAAGTAGTGCACAAATGAATTACACTGTCACAAAAGAACTACTTGATGTAATATTTACATTGGATAAATTTCAATCATATTTAATTAGTTCATCAACCGTTGTTTATTCTGATCATGCTGCTGTTAGATATTTGATGTCTAAATAGTATGCAAAGCCAAGATTACTACGATGGATTTTGTTGCTTCAAGAATTCAATCTCACAATCAAAGACAATAAATGAGCGGAGAATGTAGTTGCAGATCATTTATCGATACTCATAAATGAGTCATTAATTAACACAACTCCTATCAATGACTATTTTCTTGATGATTTTTTATTTTCGTTAAATACAATGTATGGATATGCTAATATTGTCAATTTTCTTACAACAAAAAACTACCTCCAGACTGGAGCTATCAAGACAAAAAGAAATTTTTGAACTGACTCAAAAGATTCTACTGGAACAATCCATATATGTTCAAGTATTACCCTGATCAGATTTTCCAACGATGTATACCAGATAATGAGATAAGTATTGTTATTCAGTTTTTTCATTCAGAAGCATGCATAAGCCAATTCTCATCTAAATCAACCGCTATAAAATCTTGTAGTGTGGATTTTATTGGCCCACCTTATTTAAAGATACATATGCTTTCTGTAAAACTTGTGAAAAATATCAAAAGTTGGGATCCATTTCCAAAAGAAACATGATGCCTTTAAACCATATTTTTATCATCGAAATCTTTGATTGTTAGGGAATAGATTTCATGGGACCATTTCCATCGTCATTTGGATTTTTATATATTTTAGCTGCAGTCGATTACGTCTCATAATGGATTGAGGCGATTCCTTGTAGAAATAATGATCACAAAATTGTGATTAAATTTTTAAAAGAAAATATTTTAAAGCCGATTTAGAATCCCTTGGGTCATTATAAGTGACGAAGGTAAATACTTTTGTAACAAGCCTTTTGAGTCTTTGATGAAAAAGTATGGAATTACACATAAAATTTTTACCTCCTATCACACTCAGAAAAATGGTCAAGTTGAACTAAGAAATAGGGAAAGCAAAAATTTTTTGAAAAAACCGGTTAACCTAGATCACAAAGATTGGTCTCTTCGACTGACTGATGCATATTAGGCATATCGAATAGCTTTTAAAACATCTTTGGAAATATCTCCTTACCCGTTCGAACCGTTGGAACCATTCGGTTCCAGCGATTCTATTTTGGTTTGGTTAGAGGTGAACTCTAATCAAACAGAAATATTAAGATCCCGATTCCGGAACCGGTACCAGTTGAAACCAAAATTGTTCGGTTCTAATCGATTTGGTTCCGAACTGGAACCGTGGCCAGGTCTAACTTACACTATATCTGGCTGAACATTCATAAAAATACCTTGACATTAATTGCCATAAAAATTTTATATATGTATTCTGGTCCGTTTGATTAGTACTTTACCACTGTCTTAATTATTTCTAAGGATTCATACGATATTTTGTTTGATTATAATTTTATCATTGTTACAATAGCTTCCAAATTTTTATATGATGTTTTCACTATTTTTATTTGTGCTATTATGTGTTATATAAATTGTTTTGCATGATCTTGCATTATAAGATATTAGAATATTTCCTTTAAACGTAAAAAAGTATACTGGCATCATTCAGAACCCAACGAGGTTTAATGTCGGACTTTGCAAGGGTGTAGTTTGGTGCTTGGAGTGTCAATTCGAATTGTATAATTTATTATTTATTAATAAAATAACTATATTTTTCATTTCATATCTTATAATGGTATTGTCATTATGCGTATTAGATTGATGTCTAGATATGCTAAGACTAACATCGATCTTAGAGTAGTTTTGACACTAGGTGTAAACTATTCTTAAAGTAAATATTCATTGTCGTTGGTTTTGGAATACGGTCGAATTCCTATAACCTAGAAGACTAGCACATGTATATTGGAATTGAAGTTCCAATGGTTTAATTGAATGTACCATGAATTTTGGAAACTTGTATAAACATGTGGGTATTCGTTGAAGCGAATACTGAATGAATCAAAGACGATTCCTAATAGTTGGAAGTACGCACCACCATCAGTAGAATCTCCTCGAGTCAAGTAGCATATGTAATCTTTTGACTATAGGATAGCATTGATTTTGTGTGAGATCCTATACACTTTGATGTCATCTATGTCAGAAACCTTTCATGGTCTGGCCTCTCGATGTTCATTAGGTGTGGATCGATACACTCAATAATCAAGTGCAAAGCAAGATAGGATCCGTTTGTCTGTATGTGTACCATAAGAGGTTTATGTATCCATGTTAGTAAAGTCATGATTCTTAAATCTTTGGCCAAAGTCGATCACCTAGGGTGGATCGCATCAGTTATGAAGAATCGTGGACATGTCAACATGAGATGTGCATCTCAGAAACTTGACGGTATATTCTATGTTTCCTAAGTACAACTCGGATAGCCTACGACATAGGGATTATTAAACATATATAATGACCTCGACTTGTATAGTTCAGAAAGGTCGTTTGTGTTATTCGTGAATTCGGAGGTGGCCGAATTGAGTACATATTAGCTAGGCTTATATGACGAACGTGTCTGAACTTAGAGAATCCCAATATGAAGTGTACTCGTTGAGTACTTGGGTAGCTGATTAATTTTGATAAAGGATAGTATTCGATATTATAATTATTAATTAAGATGATCAAATGTTATTAGATAACATTGATTATTTATTTTGGCCTAATTTGATTAATTGGATTAATTCAATAATTACGTAAGGGCTTAATTGTAAAATCATAATCATCTATACCAATTGAGGATATTATGGTAATTGTAAGTATGCAATATTAGGTGGTTTTGGCTTGATTTAATTGGATTAAATCAAAGTGGAAAATATTTAATTAATCAATTTCCTAATCATTGGCTTGTTTTAATTGGATTAAATCAAAGTGGGAGACAATGGAGATTAGTCACACCTAATTATACATATTTGGACAAATTGGATTAAGTCTACTTAAAAGTTGATTACAACTTTTATTAATTAAAATTTATCTACGTTTTGCTATAAATAGCAAGCTTTAGGAAGGTTTTAATTACAAGAAAAATAATAAACATAAGCACAATCAAAAGCTTGAGTAAGCTATACACAAGTTATTCTTGAGAGATTAGCCTAAGTTAGAGAAGTGTTGAGAGAAGCTTGTGAGGTCTGTACAACATTTCATCTAGAAGAAATAAAGATTGGATCTTGAAATGAAGTTTGGAAGCATTGGAGAGAAGATTGGACCTTGAAGTCAAGCTTGCTCAACTTGGAGTTTCTCCAACAATTTCAACAAATGAGAAGTAGATTAGATCTTGCATCAAGCTTACTAGGTAATGTTTGATTTTCTCCTAAGCTATATTCATTTGTGTATTAGATGCTTGATCACATAGCTTAATGTTGAAAAAGACTAATCAATTGTGTTAGGATACTTTAGAAGTATAAACACAACATGCTTATGTATTAGGTCAAAGATGTTCATGTTAGACATGAAGCAATTAATAAGAGTTTGGAACTCTAGATTAAACCTTAGAGCTATGACTACCATTCTATAATCACTTGACCACATTTGAGTGCCATAGAATTGTTCCTAAGATATTTCTTATCGGGACTATATTTTGGGTTGTAATTTGATTCAAAGAAAGACATATATATATTTAGAATTTATATATGTTTATTTTATAATAAGTGTTGTGGTTGGTTTTGAAATTAAAATAGTTTTGGGTGATTTTGAAATGTTTTAAGGGGTTTTACTTTTAGAAAATAAATTTAAAAGAAAAAAGTGTTTAGGCTGTTCTCGGCCAAATTGGCCGAGAGCGTGGCGCTGCAGCACCACTCATGCTGCACAGCAGCATGCGTTGCATGTTGTGCAGGCAGCATGGCTTGCCCTAGTTAATAACACGGGTCCAAAAGTTTTTGAAATTTGTCTGATTTTTATCTCGATGATTTTTCCATATCTAGATTTTTTTTCTGGTTTTCCCTAAAACACCTGAAATATAAAATATTATATTTTATTAATTTTTAAAATACACCTATGCTAGATATCCATGGGTTAGACCCAATTCCGCTACGCGGGGAACTGATCCGACCCTAGGAGTTACATAACTGCCCTAACAGTAGTGTAGCCTTAAATCATTCCTAGTGTCTCATACTTGGTGGCGACTCCCTTATTCCCCGGTTAGTTCTGTTGTACGGCTATCCATACTTTCTACGGGCTGATCGCGAACCCAATAATATAATGGTCACCGATATCATAGGCATTGCGGTAAACCTCACTTCACTTCTACAGTAATATTACGAGTTCATTTAACATTGTTAGATCACGTTTGCATGTCTACAAGACACACCATATTTTCAGGCCATGTTTTCATGTAAATGCCACACTACGTTTTCCGTGTTTAGAGTTTTCAGCTCACGATCCTCTTGTGTAATGTTTACAAGTTTACAGATCATGTTTTACATGTATAATGCCTACATTTTTCAATTCATGACTTTCCATGATTTTTAATTTAAGTTTTTAGCAAATGATTTTCCAGTTCAAGAAATAAAATATTTTCAAACCACCGGTAGAATGTCTTCATATCAAGTATAGCTATTATGAGTATGCTTGCAATGCTTAATGGGGTACCGATCACCCTCATATGCTTATTCATGTTCATATTTATATTCACCTGCTTATGCAGTATCTGGTCCCGCTAAATAGGTTTTGTTGGCTACTTGGTCGCATAAATGGATTTTGATGACGTCAACTCGAATGAAGACTTCGACGTACATACACGAAGCAATACAAAAAGGGTCGAAGCATATGGGGTGAAGAGTGAGAATGTGAAGACTTGCGGCAAATCGAAAATATATTGCGAAGTCTTAGCTTAGGATTCAATTTGTGATGTGATTTGTAATATTCAAGTGCCTAAGCTCATATGGATCATGCACATTCAATTAGATGCATTAGGATCATGTACAAAATGCATTAAGACCTTCATATCTGCATTTTAGTACTAAGGCAAGCTCACTGGAACCGGCATGGACCTTACCGGTCCCCTTACCGGTCATTAAACTGGTGTTCCTAGGGTCTGCATGCTTACTGGAACCGGCATACTCCATACCGGTCTCCATACCAGTCTCATACCGGTCTTTCCAATGGCTAGTTCCCTTACTGGAACTGGCATGCCCTAAACCGGTAGTCCCAACGGCTAGTTCCCTTACTGGAACCGGCATGCCCTAAACCGGACTCCATACCGGTGACCATACCGGTCTGGCTCTTCATTGTGCAAACACTGGAACCGGCACAGAATATACCGGTCCTCATACCGGTTTCCATACCGGTCTAACGGCTAGTTTCTCTCAACGGTAATATATCCGTTGAAGACCGGCATACCGGTACCATACCGGGTTACATACCTGTCTCAACAGTGACTGCATGGACATTTTTCATTTTCTATATAAATGAGTCCCAAATTCGTTTTTGCTTGGCTCTTGCACCTTCATATCATTTCTTAGAAAGCAAAAACAAGAGTGTCTTAAATCTCCAAATACTTAAACACTCATACAAGCTCATACACACTACACATTCATATATTTTGTAGTGAGCTTAGAACACTTGGGTTTGCAACTTACACAATCTTCTTAACATTTGTAAGTGCCCAAGTGTGTTTCAATCTTCTTTAAACAAAAACACTTGTGGTTGTGAAATCCCATTTTTTGGGTAAAGTGTAAAGGTTGTGAGTGTGCCTACGAACAAAACTCAAAGTGTAAATGTTGTGAGTGTGCCTACGAACAAAACTCAAAAGTGTAAAAGGTTTGGAGTGTGCCTTTGCGGAAAACTCTTGGTTGCGAGTGAATCACGGAAACTCGATTCTAGTGGAAATCTTCAAGCGAGGCTTGGGGGAGTGGACATAGGCACGTTTGGCCGAACCACTATAAATCGTGGTGTCGTATTTCTCTTTCCCTATACTTCTACTATTTACAAGTTTATTTATGCTTATATATATTGAATAGAAAACTTGCATATAGGCTATTAAATTGGAATAGAGAAAATTGCCTTAAGTCCTAATTTGGTAATAAGAGAAAAAATCGGCAAAGATTTTATAATTCCGCATTTGTAGCAATAACCCAATTCACCCCCCTCTTGGGTATAGAGATTGCTTGTCGCTATTGCTTGTAGGGACTTTCAGTTGGTATAAGAGTGAGGTATTCTCAAGAAAGACTTAACCGTCCGAGATTAGATCATGGCATCTACAAGCAACTTGTCAAATCTTGCCGAGGGATTTTCAACGACTAGACCTTCGTTTTACACCAGAACGGACTACAATTATTGGAAGATAAGAATGTTGAATTATCTCATTGCCGTTGATCCTCAATCCTATTTGGTTATCACACGATGTGTAAAAGGGCCAACGAAGAAGGATAGTAATGGGTTGATATTCCAAAACCGAGCTTAGAATGGGATAAAGAGGATGTAAAAATAGCCTCACAAAATGCTAAGACACTCAACCAACTCCTATGTGCCATTGATCGGGATCAAGTAAGCAAGCTTCCGGAATGTGGAAACGCATATGATTTATGGAAGTCTTTGGAAATGGTCAATGAGGACACAAGCCAAGTGAATGAATCGAAGATCAACCAGTTCGTGTGCGAATTGGACAATTTCAAGATGGAATCCGGGGAAGAAATTGATCACATGATTTTGAGATTTACGGTCATCATCAATCATTTGGGAGCCTTGGGAAAAGTCATCAGGATATCGGATCAAGTGAAGAAAATCTTAAGATCACTCCCGAAAGAATTTAGAAGCTACACCTCCTCCATTAGAGAAGCAAACGACATAAACACATTGAAGATGGATGATTTGGTCGGCAAATTGCTTGAGTATGAAATGGAGATCAAGATGGATAAAAAAGAGGAAGATGAAAAAAGAACAAGAAAGTCTTTGGCCTTAAAAGCGAGAAAATGAGACGACGCAAGCTCAAGCTCAAGTGATAATGACAGTGATGACGAGTTGGCTTAAATAAACAAGAATTTCAAGAAACTCCTCAAATCCGTAAAACAAAAGGGAAAATCAAAGACGAATGAAAAGAATGAAGAAAAATGGCCGTGAAAAAACAAGAAAACTGTCTGTTATGAATGCAACAAACCTGGTCACATAACTACCGATTGCCCATTGAGGAAACTGAAAGGAAAATAAAAGAAAAAGACAATGAAAACAACTTCAACTTGGAGTAACAGCGACTCTAGCTCATCCGAGGAAGAAGAAGAAGTTCAAGAAAGAACAAATCTAGCATTCATGGCTATCACGGATGAGAACTTCCACTTTGAAAGTGAAGAGGAAGAGGTACACAATTCTCAAGACTATAATGATTTACTTAATGCTTTTAATAGCTTAAAATAATTGTGTGATATGCTTAAAAAGAAATTGAAATTAGTTAAAAATGAGCATGCTATACTTAAAAATGACAAGCATGTTATATTGATAAAATTCATGTTTTAGATAATGAGATTATTTGCTTAAAGTCTAAACATGAAAAGAAATTGCATGCTTAAATGATGAAAATGCATGCTTAAAGATTAAAAAGCTAGAACTTAAAAATGCCATATCGAATATGCTATCTAGCTCTAAGACATGCGATTGCGAATCTATATTAAAAGAAAATGTATTATTAAAACACTAAGGTTATAGATTTGCAAAATATACTTAACAAATTCACATTGGGACATAAAAATTTTAATATGCTTATCGGATCTTAAAAATGTGCATTTAAAAGAGAAGAATTAGGATATAGACCTTACATTAAACGAAAATTTTTGAAAAATTATTTTGTTAAGGCATCCAATTCTTATGCTAAGAATGTTAAAAAAAAATATCACATGTCATGCATGTAATGAAAGAGGACATAAAATTTATGAATGCATGTACAAGAATGTGATTAAAAATGCATGAATTCCTCAAGAAATCAAAATTAACCCCAATGGACCCAAGAAAGTTTGGGTACCAAAGTGTAATTGACAAATATGTAGGGGGAGCTTTGGGAATGGATCTTTAAAGAGAATTACAAAATTGATCCCAAAGGCTCAAAGAAATGAGGAATCGCAACGGTAATGGGTAATCTCCGTATTCACGGAAACATTGGTACCGTTTCCTCTAATTTACATATGTATGCATATTTCATATTGGTAAAAATATTTTTGAAGCATACAAAGTGATTAGGCAACGTACTTAAATTTCTATTGGTATCAATTGTTAATTTGATATCATTAAATGCCTTAATCATACATTTAAACCCATTTTTCAAATCAATTAGTATCACATTGAATTTATTGAGTTAAATTACATGTAAGTGATCACTTGATTGAATATGTCTTACCATTTGAACTAATTGGTTGAAAATGAAATGCATGTAAATTGGCATAATCTTAGATGAATATCATAAAATATATGTATTAGAATATAATTGGCATCATGAAATGCATGGACTTTGATAATTAATTAATTGGTATCATGGAATGTATTGATATATTTTTAATTGGTATCAAATTTGGGGAGAAATCATGCTTAAGATGATCTTAGTTTTTAAATGGTATTCATGAGTATCTATTTTTGAAAAATGCTCTTTTATTATGAATTTTGATTTTTTATGACAAAAGGGGGAAATGTCAAAATGTGCATATTTTTAATTTTGGTATCTTTATTTATAGCACATATGTACTTGGTATCTCATTTAGATTTAAATTTTGCTTCTCCACTTTTTGATAATGTTAAAGGGGGAGAAATCATTAGAAATGAGATTAAAACTTGTTTAACCCTCACCATTGGTTTAAGGGGGAGTATTTGTACTAATATATTTGTCAAGTTTCATACACATTGAGGGGGAGCAAAATCGTCACAAGTGTCAACAAGTTTTAAGGGGTTGTCATCATCAAAAAGGGGGAGATTGTTGGCGACTTGGTCGCATAAATGGATTTTGATGACGTCAACGCGAATGAAGACTTCGACGTACATACACGAAGCAATACAAAAAGGGTCGAAGCATATGGGCTGAAGAGTGAGAATGTGAAGACTTGCGGCAAATCGAAGATATATTGCGAAGTCTTAGCTTATGATTCAATTTGTGATGTGATTTGTAATATTCAAGTGCCTAAGATCATATGGATCATGCACATTCAATTAGATGCATTAGGATCATGTACAAAATGCATTAAAACCTTCATATATGCATTTTAGTACTAAGGCAAGATCACTGGAACCGGCATGGACCTTACCGGTCCACTTACCGGTCATTAAACCGGTGTTCCTAGGGTCTGCATGCTTATTGGAACCGGCATACTCCATACCGGTCTCATACCGGTCTTCCCAACGGCTAGTTCCCTTATTGGAACCGGCATACCCTAAACCGGTCTCCATACCGGTAGTCCCAACGGCTAGTTCCCTTACTAGAACCGGCATGTCCTAAATCGGTCTCCATACCGGTGACCATACCTGTCTAGCTCTTCATTGTGCAAACACTGGAACCGTCACAGAACATGCCGGTCCTCATACCGGTTTCCATACCGGTCTAACGGCTAGTTTCTCTCAACGGTAATATATCCGTTGGAGACCGGCATACCGGTACCATACCGGGTTACATACCGGTCTCAGTAGTGACTGCATATACAGTTTTCATTTTCTATATAAATGAGTCCCAAATTCGTTTTTTTCTTGGCTCTTGCACCTTCATATCATTTCTTAGAAAGCAAAAACAAGAGTGTCTTAAATCTTCAAATACTTAAACACTCATACAAGCTCACACACACTACACCTTCATATATTTTGTAGTGAGCTTAGAACACTTGGGTTTGCAACTTACACAATCTTCTTAACATTTGTAAGTGCCCAAGTGTGTTTCATGAAGGGGTTTTATTGCGGGGTGAATCCGGTAACGCAGCGGAAGCGGCGAAAATCGTATTTTCGGATTTCAAAACTTTTTCTCGGATAAATTAAATAAACATATTTATTTAATATTCCAATAATCAAATTATGAAAACAAAATTCAAATGAATCAAATTCAAGTGAATTTACCAAATTGCCCCTACATGGTAATTTGTCCATTTTAGTCCGAAATTGATCTAATCAATTTTGAATGATTCTAAATCATTTCTAAGATGAACTTAGCATGCTTGAATCATCAAAACACCAAAAGAACCAAAATCCCCTAATTTCTAATTCTTGGCCGAGAGCACCAAATGGGGGGGGGGGGGAATGCATTTTGTCATTTCATGCATCAAAACACATCAAGATGTAATCCAATCAACATGAAACTTTATATGCATCATATACACATCCAAATGCACAACATAAATCAAAAGCCCCAAATTTGGAATTAGTTATAAACCCTAATTTCTCAATTTCATCAAATTGGACAAATTAGGCTAAATACACCAAATCAATTATTTCAATCATCTTTCTTACATCCAATCCAAGTCTCAACACAATGAAACAACTCAAGATCAAATCTAGGTCATCTTAGAGTGGATCAACAACTCTAGATTAGCAACATGGTTTCATAAACCTAAAAAGAATACTTACAACTACAATAGTCACAAGCTTTCTTCATTAAGCATGCTCAACACTTTCATTCAAAATTCCATCAACAAAAACACAAAGAAATAAAGAAAGAAACAATCTAAGATCATCACATGTTAAAGGCTAGAACCTAAGGAACAAATTCCTCTCTAATAGCAAGTTTAAAAAACTTACTAAAATTCCAAGCTTTCTTTGAATTTTCTTTTTCTTTCTCAGCTTTCTTTTATCTTCTTCAATGGAGTTTCTCTTTAGTAAAGTGTATTAGGTTATTTTTAAATGAAATGAAAATGAAAACAATTTATATTAAGGCAAAATATATGCCTTGGCCGAAATTGCATATACCAAATGCAACAAATATAAATTTCAATTTCATTTCACTTTATTACTTTATCAACTTGCATAAATATCTTAATACAACTTTATTAGATATTTATTTAAGTCAACAATGGCAACTAACATCATTTACTTTAAATATCCTAATGTAAGATATTTATATTTTAATTAATTTAATCATTTAACAATTAAATAATTAATTAATTAATCAAATACAAATTATTAAATATATGTATAATATTTACATTAAATATTAAAAACATATATTCATTTAGGAAATAAGTCAAATAACTCATTTTGACTATTAATTAATGTGTATTTAAATTAATCAAGTATTAAATATAAATACACAATAATCTAGTAAATGACTATCGGGTCCCTAAACATGTATTTTGCGTTTAACCTTTAAACGACTTTATAAACAATCAATATTGTTTTTAATGTTGCTCTAGTGCTCTACGAGTTTATTTCATTATTGAGACTCTCTAGATTCAGGCGTATCCGTCACGAAATCAAATTTCGTGTCCATAATTTATCCACCCATAAATTATGACGATCACGGATAAACTGGCTGAATCATACAGGTCGAGGTCATGGAAAATGTTTAATTCCTCCGTCACAGGTATCCGGATTTATCCCAGAGATATAGATGTAAACGTCAATCTCTATGGGGATTATCCAGTCGACTATTCCATTAGCAATCTCACAAGAATGTTTAGAACTAACTTCTAAACTTTACCACGGGCCCATGGTTTTATCTGATTGCTAATTGTATGGACTACCTATGCTCTGTTACACAGAACTGACGGATTCTATCTTGACACACATAGGACACACCGAGGATCTATCTACACCCAACGAACAGGCGGAGGTCTGATCTTATAGATCGGTGACGTGACTGCCATCTAAGTGTAGATGATGTCTCATGTGCCCACAATGGCATCTCAAGTCTAAGAATCACAAGTGCTACTCAACCCAAGAAGATTCTTATTGACGTTGGTGTACCATCCATTAAGAATCTTCGGTGAGTCGTTCAGTGTTTATTCCGCTATAAACATCTACAGGTCTATACCAGTCTCCAAGACTTATGGTTCATTGAGAAAACATTGGAATCATATATTCCAGTATACGACTTGTACTGGTCTCAACGGGTTTACTATACTGACCAAGCAGTGTAAACCTTGACCAGGAACAGTCTGAGAATGACAACGTCATGACACTTGTCAATGTCCGTTGCGACGCTTTTGCAACTGTATCATGACTAATCATTCTAGGGTCATTACGTCTTTACCATATTATAAGATCCATTATATTAAAGAAACTGCATATATTATTCATAATAATATTGTTTTACAGAAGTATTTACAAGGAAATACAACCGGGAATTGGCGCTGTGAGCACCAACCCCAACATTTCAATCTTCTTTAAACAAAAACACTTGTGGTTGTGAAATGCTATTGTTTGGGTAAAGTGTAAAGGTTGTGAGTGTGCCTACGAACAAAACTCAAAGTGTAAAGGTTGTGAGTGTGCCTACGAACAAAACTCAAAAGTGTAAAAGGTTTGGAGTGTGCCTTTGCGGAAAACTCTTTGTTGCGAGTGAACCACGGAAACTCGATTCTTGTGGAAATCTTCAAGCGAGGATTGGGGGGTGGACGTAGGCACGTTTAGCCGAACAACTATAAATCACGGTGTCGTGTTTCTCTTCTTCTCTACACTTCTACTATTTACAAGTTTATTTATGCTTATATATATTGAATATAAAACTTGCATATAGGCTATTAAATTGGAATAGAGAAAATTACCTTAAGTCCCAATTTGGTAATAAGAGCTAAAATCGACAAAGATTTTATAATTCCGTATCTGTAACAATAAACCAATTCACCCCCTCTTGGGTATAGAGATTGCTTGTCGCTATTGCTTGTAGGGACTTTCAGGTTTCACTCTCCCCAGGTTACGATACTGGTGAGAATTTCATGAAAATCAGTTTACATGCATTATTATAAATTTTCAGTTCATGTACACAATTCAGATCATATACATGTTTGCTGTTACTATTGCATTTTCACTCTATGCTCATTTTTCAAGTTTCATGATTCTGTTTTCATGCTCATGTTTATGTTTATAATTTATGATTCAGTTTCTAGCTCATGATTTCATTTTACAGTTTATAGTTTACAATTTTTAAGTTTACAATTTACAATTTGCAATCAATGTTTGCAGTTTGCAGCCTCGTTATTATGTATATAGTTTATATCATGTTTACGTTTTCATTATATGTGGACATTTTCAGCTCATGATATAGTTTTATGCTCATGATACAGTTTTCATTCATGTTCTTAGTTCATATTTTACAGTTTTCATGTCAATGTTACAGTTCATGTTAAGATTGCAGTTTTCATGTCAATGTTACAGTTCATGTTAAGATTATAGTTACAAATCATACTTGCACTTTTTAATTTTTGTTCATGTTTGCAGCTCATGATTCAGGTTTCAGTTCATGCATCAGTTTCTAGGTTATGTTACAGTTTTCATACATGTATATGATCTACTGTTCATGTTGTAGTTTATTGTATGTATATGACTCATAACTTAAGTTTCTCGATTTACTTATACTTCACGAATCATGTTTGAAGTAATTTCATGCGAAATACTATTTTATTATATGTTTCATTTCTACCTTTCACTTACTAAGTTTTTCGTTCGACTTACTATTTCTATTCTCAATTCATATATTGCAGGTCTTTCACATACTCAGATGACGAGCTTTGAAGAAGATAGAAACCAGAAGTAGTCATCAGTCATTAGGTTCAAGTGTCAAGGTCCCTTTAGTAAAGTATTGTATCACGTTAGGCCATATGGCTGAGTGTTAATAGTCATGTATTTCATGTTATTTTACACAGAGTTCAGGCGTGGTGTCATTTTAATTATGCATATTCATAGTAAGTTTTACATGTCACACATGAATATGTAGTTCAAGTGCAAGTCAAATTAGCCCACGTCATGTTATGCATGTGCACGTCTTATAGTTTAAGAAGATGGTGAGGCCGTCTCCTTCCGGTTATGTTTTGGGAAACTAGGATGTCACAAGAGCTGCTTCAAGTTTACATTTTCATATCATGCTTACAGTATCACTTCATATTTACGTTCTCAGTTCATTTCATGTTTGTAAGTTCACGCCATACTGTTTTTTATCGTGTTCACAGTCTATGCATCACATTTATAGTCATTCTCATAGTTGTTAGAACAATGAGATAGTTTCAAGTCATGTTTATTGTTCTCAGGTCATGTTGGTATTTTTCAGTTTATGTACATGTGCCAGTTCATGGTTTCAATTTACTAACCATGCTACAGATGTTTCATTTATGTTTATACTTTACATTTCATACTTATGGTAACAGTACATGATTTATAGTTTCAGTACCAACCTACGATTCATGATTCATGTTGCTCGATCCATATATATGTCCACGACTTTATAAGTTTATACTTTTAAGAGATAATTTGAATTAGATTATTTACACAAATTATGTACTCTATGTTTTACAAAAGTTACGTACTCTATGTTTTACTTTCGTTTTCAACGTTCATTCACTAGGTTGTTTATATGACTTACTCTCACTTTTAGTTTCTGTGTTGCACGATTTCATGTATGCGGAGGGCAAGCTTGAAGAAAATGGATACTCGCTGCAATCATTTGGAACACGGTGTCAGGGGGTCCATTTGTTTACATATTTTTCATGATAGGCCATGAGATCGAATGATTGTTTCACATATAAGTTGTGTTGTATTAAACATGTTTCATGTAATTCGTGTGAACATGTATATCAGACATACATGTATTTAGGAAATAGACAGTACATTCATAGATCATAACAAATGATGCATGTTTATGTCAAAGGCTTATGGAGATGGTGATACTATCTCATGTCGGTCATGTCTTGGGTAGGATATGGCAAATGTAGCTTTGCAATTAGAGAGAATCAGGTTACTACGATTTAGTGCTTGTCTGGTACTGGTTCATTAAGTGTTGGAGCTGTATTTTTGGCTAAACATTATCATCCAGTAAGCTACTTTTAAGTGTATAAACATGTAACATCCCATTCCTAGAGATGCTGCCGGCAGGGAATAGACAGATCCATTCCCCTGAGCCCCCAACTTTATAACTTTAATTTATCCTACAATTTTATCTCAAATGCAAACTCATACATAGGACTGTGGCCCAAGTCACCAACACATGTTATGCAACTTAATACTTATAATAGTAAACTTAACATGTTTCTAACAATTATTACATTACTAGTATATGCGTACAACTCTACTAAGACCATGACTGGACTACAACTCTGTACTCAATCTATTGGACCTAGACACCCTAGTGACTACCATCAGTATCCATCCCCTCGAGCTCGGCCTCCTAGTAATCTTGCAAAACAAAGAATCTGGGAGTGGGGTGAGGGGGGTCAGATAGTTTGAACGACCTGATGAGTGGATACTAAAATAAAAAAATCATGAGAAAATACAAAACATATCCGTAAATTATTTTTCATGCATGCATCGTCAAAAATATATCAAGCACTCAACGCCCAAGTCGCGTGCATAGACTGAGCGAGGAACGAATGATCCCTTGTCGATAAGGTAGCGGGTCATACCATTTCAGATGGATGAGACCCTAACGATCACCCCGGCAGAAACATATGATGAGTCGTAAAAACATAATGCATGCATATACCGATCGTCTTGACGAAACATAACAATGATCGATCATTTCAGCGGAAATAACAAGAAAAAACATAAAAGATATGGAAACATATAAAACATCATGCATATTTTTCATCAATTTAAATCTCAAACTTGAAAAGAAATTTAAAACATAAGTCAAGAAAACATAAAGAAAAACAAAGCATCCACTCACA
This sequence comes from Zanthoxylum bungeanum, assembly GCA_019454045.1. NCBI lineage: Eukaryota > Viridiplantae > Streptophyta > Magnoliopsida > Sapindales > Rutaceae > Zanthoxylum > Zanthoxylum bungeanum. Next base: position 16,696 of record SKCR01044748.1, read on the forward strand.
GATTCAGAACTTACTGGTGATGTCTGCGATGGTGGCAGAACCGCATCTCCTGGTGATAATCTAGAATTAGCAAAATTCGTTAGTACCAAGGTTGCGAATTATATCCCTACTTAACAAAAGTATTTATTATTCATGATAACTCATCCTCGCTATGTTACTAACATTTAGGATGGTCTAACAATTTTTACTACACTCGTTCAAGGATTTCTCAAGCTACTTCGCAAAACTCTATATTGTGCCTCATTTTCCAGAAAATTTCAATGCACTAGAATTGATTTTGAAAATTCGGTGCGCTTAATCGGGGTAGAATTTACGGTTGAAATTTTAATATAATACTCGCATATGTGTCTATTTTATATTGCTTTTATGGATCGTGGGTTCGATTCCTAGAACTCAAGTTATGGATTGAAGTTCAGGGGCTGTGCGATTGGAAAAACTGGGCACATGGGCAGCAGATAGCCCGACTTCAAAAATTCGGTATGGTCTTAACTTGAGTCCAAAAATTCTGAATTTTGGATATGTTACTCCCATATATGTCTAGTTTTCCAAGAACTTTACGGTTCATCAATTGGGCTTATAAAACTCAAGTTAGAAGTGATCAAACACAACCTGTATCTGAATAGGACGGAACTGATTTCATTAATTATCTTCCTTGTTTCACCATCTAATTTAACACAGTTAATCCGACAACCCCTAATAGAATTTCTACTATCATATACACTCTTTATAACATACAAATCATGCTTAATTTCTTAATTTGATATGAGCTTGGCATTTTGTCAAATAATTGGTGTGCGAAATGCTTAAATTCATCATTTTTACAATCTTAGTTATCTATACTCCCATTTATATATATTCATTACACCACGACATAATCCAACTTCAAAACTCATCTCATATCACCACCCATTCACCAAACATTATCTAGAATTCTAAGATTACCAAGCATAATTCCTCAATTATATTCATATTCTTAATCCATTACATATACTTTCATGCTAAAAACCAATACACCAACTTACATCAACTCCACACATACCAAACTACCATTTTATCATAATCAACCACTCATTTAACCACCTAATCATCATTACTAATTATTTCTTTAAACTTTTCAAACTTAAACAACTTACCACATAACCCATATCTTGCATAATTAACCACTAATATGCAACACATAATATGCCACTACAACTACCATAGCATCAATTTGCCAAAATCTCATAACTTGAAATTTGGGTTTAGTTTCATTACCTTGTTTTTGTTAGATCCTCACTCTTCCATTAAGTTTCATGGTTATCAAGGCTCCTTTGCTTCTTCTCCTCTTCTCTCTTTTCTTTCTTTCCTTCTTTTTTTTTTTTTTTTTTCTTCTTCTTCTCTCTTCCTTCTTCTTTCTATCGGCTTCTACCTTCTTTTTTTTTCTTCATTTTCGTTTTTGTTTTAGGAAATAGGGAATAGTAGCCCCATTATATAGTGGACCCAATTGATATTAGGAATATTGTAGAAGTGTGTAGAGAAATGAAGAAAATTTGAAATTTTTCCATTTGGGTCCGAAGTACTATTCAACCAAAATTTTGACTTGCAGTTTTGACCCATTTCTGATCCAAATTTGATAAAATATTCAACCTGCAAGTTGTAGATCTCTATCTCCGCTTTTCGATGATATAAAATTCATAAAAATCAGAGTTCCTACGAAAAGTTACGCCCAAAATACCATGGGCTGTCCAAATGGAACACTGTACAGTCCCGTCCCGGGAATTCGAGGAATTTACTGATCATCCCCAAAGTCATTCTATGAGCGTATTTAAGTCTCAACATAATTTATTTTATGTGATTTCATCCCGTATGCAAAAGTATCACTGTAGGCAATAGTGAAAACTTTCGGTCGTTACAAATACTCCCCCCCTTAAATAGGATTCGTCCTCGAATCCTTTCTGGTGTCTAACTCGTGGTCTTCCTATTTTTGAGAATATCTAGAGATTCTATTATACTTATCTTCTTGCCTCTAACCTCTACTAGCTATTGATTTTTCCTCTTTTCTCTTTTCTAAGTTCTCATTTCGTAATACCTCTGTTGAGTTTTTTTACTATTATCTTTATGATCCTTTAGCTGTACTCAATATTCCTTATCTTCAGATCTCTTTTCATATAGGTCCTTACTTATGTTGCTCAATTATTTAATTTGATCATATTCTTAGTAACTGATGCATAGACTCTTATTAAAGATCCCATTTGTACTTAGTATTCGTTTGTTCCATTTATCCAACTTGATCTTATTATTCTTTCCCATCACTTAACTATTAACTCTTTATACATCTTTTACAACCTTCAGCATTCTATAAGCTTCTCTTCTTCAAGTTCTAAAATTTTGCTTCCTAATGGGGGGTTCGGGGTCTTCTAACTTACTTATGTTTCCTAGTGGTCCATTTCGATTTGGTTATGGTTAACACTTATATTCTTTCGTACTTTGCTTTCAAAGGTCGTTACTCACATTCTTTTCAATATTTCACTGCTCGGGGATTCATTTTCTATTTCTTCGTTTCTGTATTATGATACTAATCTACCAAACCACCGATATCCGCAACTAAAACCATCACAAACCTGTAGTGGTTTGGTCATCTATCTTCTCTTTATTGATTTCCATACTATGGTAAGCTTATTGTCTCGATTTTATATCATACTACACTTCTGTCAATACTTACTTAGTATGTTCTCTCATGTTTTTTGTTGTGCCTTGACAATTTCACTTTCAATATTTGTTTCAGCTAATCTTTTTATTTACTCTTCTACTTCGTTTTATAACTGAATTTACTATGGGTCATATCTCTATTCCCTTACTTGAAGGATATTTGTTCTCATATGTCATTGGTTAATCTTAGTGTCGTCCTTTACATTATTATCGTATGCTTAACTAGTACTTCTTCTCTTTGATACCTTATCTAATAGCTTCTCTTTAATTTTTCTTACTCTTGCTTTTAAGATTAAGAATTTGACAAAATTTTGGATTTTTACAAAATTTATTTTATTATATATACATAATACAAAATTATAACTCATAATATAACAATTATAATTGAATTTGAATTTAATTCCTAATCGGCTACTCAGTGTCAGTTGTTTCAGTCGTCGTTACTCGAGTTCCCTCGATAAAGTCGAATAAATAATCATTACTGTCTCTGATATTTTATTAGATCTTACATTTAGCTTTGAACTAATCATCAAGACATGTTTGGGCCTCTAATGATTTTGGGCTCATGCTTAACCAAGTCTCATCCAATATAATCCCTCCACAATTAAATGCGGTTCGATTTCGATTCGTCGGTTCAGTTCTAGCATTTCGGTTCGTCATTTTGATTCTAAATGTTTATTTCTGGTTTGGTTTAACTGATTGTTCTAGTTCAGTTCGGTGATTTTGAATAATTGAAATTGAACTAATTTTCGATAGTTCCGGCTCAGTTTAGAACAATTGAATAGTCGTCTGGTTTGGTTTCGTAGCTAACCGGTTAGATTCTGGTCTAAATCATGATTCATAACAAAAACGTAATAAGGACTATATTGTGGGAAATAGGTAAAAAGAAGCCAAATTATAATAAATTAAGAAATGTCATAATTATTTTTTATATGACTGTGGTCATAAACCTTTTTTGGAAATGCTGGAAACCCTATCGCTAAAATACCTTATCTGGGCTTAAGTGGAGTAAGTAAAACCCCCAGTTGCCCTAGACTCTTATAAGAAATCCACCCCCTAGACTCAAACCCAGGACTTGACAACCAAGTCTTAGGCCATTTGCCACCAAGTCACACCATTTGAGGGCAACTATGATAATACATCCTTAAGTCTATCACAAGTAATCCACACTTTTAAATTAAACAGTAAATAAATTGTAGAAAGTGAATAAGTCAACATAAAAATTGACAAAGTGGAAAAATATAGGCAAAAAAAAAATAACTTTGGGTATAAGTTATCATCCAAATTTACTAGTTTAGAAACTTATAATCATGGTATTAACCTATAATAAAAAATTTTTCCGATTCAACTACTCTAACTGTAGTAAACCAAAGTAACTCTCCAAACCTGTACCAAGCAGTATTTTTCAAAACTTTCGAAGTCTCTGTAATGAACTTCAAGCAAACTTTCTTTGTAATTGTCGAAACTTTGATATTTAATCTTCACCTAAAATTTTGGAAGGTTTAGGTATTGGTTGGGTGTTTGGTATTTATTGTATTGATGGTTAACATGATAGAAATCTAATGGAAATAAATAGGATTTCATCTTCAAATAATAGATTCTTTCTAAAAAAATCATGGATGTGGAAAACCTTATATAGGTTAGAGATCACAACCCATAAAATAAGTTTGTAAATTGTACATGGTTTTTTTGATATCATATTCCATTCGAACACACTTCAAAAGATAAGCACATAAGAAGATTCTTTATAACGAATTAAAACATGAACCATTCTGTAATAATCATTAGAATGATCTCCGAACGATCTTTAAACTAACTTCAAATGCTGAATTTCATAAGCTTGTCCAAACATGTTGAATTCATTCATAAATCATTAACTCAAATATACAATAATATTGTCAAGACTTAAAACCTAACAACTTGAACTGGTGGTGAGTGGAACTTTGTACTCAATTTTTTTAATATAAATTATGATTGATAGTTATTAGGAAATAATATCAATATAACTGGTTCCCAAGGGTCGTGGCTTGGTGGTGTACGGCTCATGATCTAGTCTCCAAGTTCTGGGTTCAAATCCAGATGGTGCATTTCTTGTAAGAACCTAGGGCAGCCCAGGGTTTTACCTTCTCCGCTTAATCCCGAGTAAGGTGGTTTGGCGGCGTAATTTCCAATATTTCTAAAAAAAAATAATATAAATAAATCTTAAATATATATTACTATTAAAACTTGTGTAACAAATTTAGCACATCTCAACTTAACATTGAAACTAATTGATGAGGAAAAATGCTTTGAGAAAACATGGATAAGATGGTTTTGATATGTGTGTTTAGCCCTGGTTGATCAAAAATAAGGAAAAAGAAATTTCTATGATGAAATTTTTATAAGGATGAGAGAATATAATATCCTAAATTTTTTGGACAGTTCTGGATAGTTATCGGATCTTAGTTCAAGTCTCGAAATGAGTAGGTGTGGGCAAATATGAGCTTAAGTGTTGAATAATATATTGGAATGTGTTATAGTGAAATCTTATTGCATTGGAAATTGTGTAAATCGAAAGAACCGCTTACGCGATTTACATATATTATTTTTATATGGAGAAAATTTATTGTTTCATCTATAAAAATAGTAAATAAACCTCGATTGGGGAAATTATTGAGCCATCGGATTTGTCTTCCTAAGATGAACAACTTTCATGTTTTGGCACTTTTCAAAATTTTAAGTAGAAGGACCTCAATATTACTGATTTTAGCTTTAGCCCAAGAAAGGATCAAACTGCAACTTCGCCCAGGGACCTAAATATAATTTTCAGAAAATTTGTTAATAAAACCAGATTTTTATAGTTATTGCATAAAAGTCTATGTACATATATAAAAAAAACATTGGGGAAGCTAGGAAAAACTCACAGATGATGGTCGAAGTGTCATCACTGGTGAGGTGCGATGGTCCCCCATGACCTTCCAGCTTTAGTGCGTCTCTTGGTGGTCGCTGTTCAGACCAATGGTGGCTGGAGAGAGAAAAGATGAGAGAGAACCGTAGGGAATGGGAGCTCGATCCGGCTTGTTCGGGCGTCTTCACGGGTTTTACCATATACCAAATCCTAACTCTCAAAGAGTACTAAAATATAGTGATGATGGTTTTTCCAATCCATACTCGATTACATTTGAATTTCATCGATTCTTACGCGTTCATGGGAATGGTCCATATATGCTATCGAAATTTTGATAAGACCTCCAAGTAAAAATTATTGGGTTTCTAGATTAGTCCCAAGGATCATTCAAGCAAGAAATCATGTGCGAAAATGATAAAGAAGCATGGCGGAATCATACTTACATTGATCGATTATGCGATGCGAGGAACAACAAAAATTAACTCCATGAAGCTCACGACATTCTCCCCTTTTGTGTTCCTCTATTTTCGGCCATGGTGGTCCTTAAAGCTCCAAGCTTTGTGTGTGATTCCATGCCCACGTGTGAAGTTCCCTATCACCTTCGCAAGACCCAGAATGTGTGCTAGCACTTGTGAAACTTTGCAACAAATCCTCACTATTTTCCTTTGTGTTCTTCACGGAAAAATGGAAAAACAAGAGAAAATATTGGCCTTTGGCCGAGAGAGTTGGAAAGGAGAAGAGAGATGTGTTAAGTTGTTGTGTTTATTAGATTTTTCAAAACTAATACCAAACTTTTACTTTCAAAAAGTCAAGGCATTAAAGGCATCAACCACCCCCATCAATTAATGAATAGTGACAAGGTGTCATTCACCAAAAAGTGACAAGACTCCTATCACATGAATGACTAATGAGGTGACGAGTGATGTGACTTATGGGCCCCACTCGATTCGAAATGTGAGCGGCCCCGCAAACACTCCCGGGCTCGGGTTTGCTAATTCTGAATTAACGAATTTTTCTTTGCGACGTAATTAAATTAAATTAAATTAAATAATTATGCCTAGTAAAATTACTATTCACGTCGCTAGTGAATTAATTCTAAATTAACTCGTTTGCCCGAATTAAAATCTAATTTTAATTCCGCGTCGAAATCTAATTTCGTTTAATATATTGAATATATTATTTTATCGATTAATTCCAAATTAATCGTTCTCTCTCTTTTAAATAATATTTTATCCCAGATAAAATATCTCCGTAATTAATCACAGATTAATTTTCTCTCTCTCTTATTAATTAATCCCAGATTAATAAAGTGCGAGTCATACGTCATCGGTGAATCTTCGGGAAGCGACCCATGAGATCTCCAGATATGTTGGCAGTAAATCCGGTCGTCGGACTATCTAAACACGTACGTACCTAGTACTACGTTTTTACCGATTTACAAGACAAGGTTGGCTTCTAGCAAAGCGCCATGCCTACCCAATTCTCCAGAAATATTCTTAAAGGAATATTATAATCTATATCAGGAATAATATATAGAGTATTGTGTATTTCGATCCAGTATCGGATGTTCACGTGCAAGGCCTGGGGCTGGAATAGTGTCTGCCCCGTACGAAGCACATATCGGATGTCTGGTAACTAGTCTCTATAATCGGATAACCATGACCTAGTCATATTATCCCGATGACTGCAGTACTTAAAAGTACTAGTTTCGTATCCTACGTGATCATCATCTCCACTATAACTGAAGTGATACTTCCATCTTGACATCACACCCAATACACTACGATTCTCAATATACCCAGAAGAGGCGTACACAGAACCTGTTAAAGCCTTGGACGACCAAAACCAAAGTATATTGATTGTCGCAAGTATTAGCGGTGCAAGTCTCAGGTTAAGACCAAATACACCTACTCTGATTCAGACTTCCATAGACACATAGTTATATTACCAATGGAATTCCGAGGGGTCTATCCAGAGCGAAGCTGTTTTCCGTACCATCGATAAAACAACAACTCATATACACTTGCATGAGTATCAAATACCCAAATATATGAGAACTATGCCGTTATGCTCCCACAACGCGCACAAGTGTAATATTAGTCTATTCCACATTATCGATGCCCAATCTCAATAATATTACGACTATAGATATTTAATGATTAAACCTCCGTGGATTGATACTATCTCATATCATCTCAATCCGGAACTAATCATAAGGACGTTCTATCATTTATATATCTTGGTAATCTAATTACAAATGATAAAAGAGCAATTTCATTTGTCACATTGTTAATTTGTACAATAACATCGTGTTCTGTACAAATGATGATGCTATGGGTCATAATTGTCCAACAATCTCCCACTTGGCCTATAGCCAATCACTCAAGTGTTTTACACCTGAACTATGTACGGGTGGCTCAAAATTCTACTGGGAAACAACTTTCGTCAGCGGATTTTCATAATTATCATCTGATGTTATTTATTCGATCATCACATCGCCACGATGTATAATCCAAACGAATCAGATGTATAATTGAAGTATATGTATTGGATCGTTGATGAGATAATTAATTCTTTAACCTGTGCTGTAGCCTAGCTCAGCTACTAACAGAACTACTCTAAGCTAATTAGATTTATTATTGATCCAAAAGGCTTCTATTGCTTCCTCAGCTGCAGCAATATTTTGCTTTTGTTGTTTATTCAGTAACGGTGTATTGGTTGGAAGATTTCCAGCTCACTGTTCCGTTATTCAAATTATATAGTACCATTTTGTGACTTGTTGTCATCTTTGTAGGTTTGGAAACTTGCAGTAGTGAACCTAGTCAATCCATGTTCTCCTTCTCCATAGTATAAGACATCATCCTTAGTTCGTCTAAGATACTTAAGGATGTTCTCAACATCAATCCAGTGACTATCACTTGGATTGGCCTAATTGTGACTCCATATGCTCAAAGTACATGAGACACCAGGTCGCGTACATTTATCTCAATGTACGAGTTCTCGGAGAGTACCAACAACCTTTAGATCTAACCCAGTGGATCTTTATTCCTAGAATAAAGGTTGTCTCTCCCAAGAATTCTACGGAGAATTTTCATTAAAGCCAAGCTTTCACTGATTGTATTATGGGAATATCATTTCCAAGAAATGACATGTCATTATTATTTAGGACATTCACTGTCAGTGTGCTCCCACTAACCTCCTTATATACACAAGAATCATTTTCTTTTTGAATTAAATCATATACCATTATGATTACATCAAAACGATATCGTTGCAAGAACGCAATGCTTGCTTCAATCCATAAATGGATTGAATTAACTTGCAAACCTTGTTTCCTCGTTTTGGTACGATAAAACCGTCAGGATGTTATAAACATCCTCCAAAAGGTTTCCGTTAAGGAAAGCGGTTTTGGCATTCAGCTGCCATATTTCATAAATGAAATATGCAACATCAGCAAGCATTATCCAAATGGATTTAACATTGACAACATGTAAAAGGTTTCGTTATAATCGACATAATGTTGATAACGATACCTTTTCGCTACAAGCATAGCTTAGTACATTGATATGTTGCCTTCCATGCATGTCTTCCTTGAAGACCTTTTAGTACCTATAGGCACAATGCCTTACGGTACTTCTACTAGTGTCCAAACTTATTTAATGTACATGGAATCCATCTCAAATGTTATGGAACTTTGCCATAAATAGGTAGTCAATACCTTGTATCATTTCCTCATACGTAGTTAGTTCGTGTTCCTCAATAAGATTGACATCTTTATGAGGTGAGATCAGAAACCCATACCTCCCAGGTTGTTTTCTGACTCTCTCCAACTATGTAGTTCTTGTGTATTTGAAAATTACTGGTATAGTTTCATCCTTGATGAATTATTTATGTTCCGTTAAGGAATCGGTGCCAGGAACAGTATTACTCTGATTTTCATCGAGTTTTACTATCCTCCCATTTACCACTGTATATAGGTATTCCTCTTAGGAAAACCGCATGGTGAGCAACAATTACATTGTTCTCTTGTGAGTTGTATAAGTACTATACTTTGGTTTCCCTAGGATAACCTACATATAGGCACTTATCCGATTTGGGTTCCAGTTTGGTATCATCCAAACTTATGCCTAGCATCCCAAATCTTCAGGAATGAGAAAACCCGGTTTCTTTCCTGTTCATATCTAATATGAATTATGTCTAACAAATTTTCATGGAACCTTATTCAAAATAAGTATTGCACTGTTTAATGCTTATCCCTTTGAAGGAAAATGGTAGCTCAGAGCGACTCATGATTAACCTTATCATGTCCAATAAAATTTGGTTTCTCAGTTCGGAAACACCGTCAAATTGACGTGTTCAGTGAGGAGTCCTCATTGAAAGAATACTATACTCTTTCAAGTATTTGAGAAACTTATTGCTTAATTATTTTCATCACGGTCCAATCATGATGTTAAATACTTTAGCCGATCTGTTTGTCTCATTCGTGTCGAAACTGTAAAAGTTTCTGATTCGTGTTTCAAAGGAAACACATAACCAAGATGCGATACCACATCCGTAAAGGTCACGAAATATTCATATCCACCTCTAGCCTAGCTAGATATGGGCCCACTTACGTCACTATGAACGAGGGCTAATAGATCGGTGGCACTTACACTTTTACCAAGTAAAAAGTGTTTTAGGCACTTTGTCCAATAAACTAGGTTCGTAGACTTCATTTGAATGATATCAAATCTGTCCTTGTACCCACTCTTCAAAATTGTGGATATACGAGTCTTGTTTAATTGTGTCCACACAACAATGCCACATATAAGTCTCAACTGATTAAATCAGTTTGAGATATGTGTTTGTCATGCTTTATGTTTGAGATTTATTTATATTCAAAATATAAATACTGTTATTCACATCTAATGTGTTTATCTCAATATCATCTTTATAAAATAAAATATTTTAGTGTTCTAGAATATAAAGGTATACTAGCAACGAGTTATACTCGATATAAAGATAATATTTCTAGTCAAACTAGTTACATTGTAAAAGTTCCCTAATTTAAGTACACACCCGAAGGGTAGTTCCTAAACATAGGTTTCTACGGTTAAAACAGCGACTTTCGTCCTATTTTTGACTCGTAGGTGAATCTCAACTGAAGTCAGTATCTTGCTTATCAGCAGATTCGGCACACAAGTACATTATTTTTTATGTACCACTATTTAGTATCAAAATCCAATTTTGAAATTAGCAGTGTACATTTTTATAACAAACATATTTGAAGTCATAGCCTTGCTCGTCTTCATTTCCTTCATGTCTGCCTTGTCCATATGGCAGTCATGCTTTCAGTGACCCCGTTTGCCACAGTTTAGGCAACATCTTAGGATATGTCATTTGTCTTCCCAGAAGACTGTGATGATTTTGCATTTGCCCTTTTCACACCCCAGAAGCCTTTAGCCAAGCCTTGGCCTCCTAGAATGTTGAAGTAAGATGCGTCTTGCGCTTCTTGCCTTATTGAAAGTTAGTACTTTTAAGATCTAAGGATAGATCCATGAAGATCATTATCATACTATAAGGATCTAATCCTTAGTTCGGATTACGAAATTAAGGAATCTTTACGGCAAGCATAAAGGATTAAGCACTAAAGTTATCATCACATGAATCTTCCAAAGATCATGCTCTACTATTTGCTTAACTCAGGGCTTAGGCCCAAGACGTCACTTTATCAAATAAAGTAACTTTTAGGTTCTCAAGACTATCCTGAGGTTTTATTCCCAATTTGAAAATTAAAGCCGTTTAAAATATTTTTTCACCCAGGTTTATATTTTAAACACTAATATTTCAATTATCTTGATTCCAATAGTCAAACTATTAACCAATGATACGTGTACTATGGATTATAATGATTACTATAGTCTAACTATATAATCAACTATAATCTAATTGGTTAAATTCAATTATATTGATTACTATAATCCAATTATAAAATCAAATATTATTGAAATAGTTTAAATACAGTCCAACTGTTAAATTAAAACAACGATTAAATATTATTCAAACTAATATGTTTATTTATTGAAGAAAAATTGAAATGAGTGCGTATGGCAAGTAACTAAACGAATTATTGCAAATTTAATACTTGTCTCCCTCTATTTTTCGGCGAGCCTCTAACCCTCTGTCGAGTACTCGGGAAACCTAGTTTCCTAGTGGGCTAGGATCCTGTTAAATAACACACAATCTTGACTTTGGCCAACAAATTATATGATAATTAAATAGGTATATCTCTAAGATGAATTGGATCCCATCCAATTCCTAGATCTAGTAGGTGGACATCCAAGTCCGAAACATATGTCTTATCTATGCCAATATATCCAATATATTCCCTAACCTTTTTCCTCTGAATCAACTAAGCCTTGGCTTTGGCACAACAAACTTAATGATCCCAGTTAAGCAGAACCCATTGACCTTGGAAAGCTTCGTAATCGATGTCGATGGACAAGAAGTGATCTTGACTTTGGCCAACAAATCACAAATTGGACAAGACACCGATATAGAACAAAGCCTTCATGATTCAAACACATCCGCGACGGACAAAGGTCTTGACTTCGGCCAACAAACCAGTGCCAGTCTTGGATCTTGAGTAAGAATCACTCAATGGAAGGAAAAACGCTTAATATGTTGTGAGGGTTTTTCGTGTGTAATTGGCAACCAATTAATTATCTTTGTTAAGGTCTCATCATCATACACCCTTAAACATGCATTCTAAAACATAATAAGGCGTGTATAAATAAAATAATAATGATATGCTGATGGATATATAACACATTATTCCTAGAACAAATCTCTCTATTTTTCTCTCCCGCTAGCACAACTATTACTTCTATCCGATTACATAACACTTCTAAAGAAACCTCATTTACATTGAGGGGAATAGGTGAGAAGAGAAATACACAGAGTCAAGAGGTAATAGGCTGGACACGCAGGTCCAATTAATAAATTCTAAATTTATCACAACAATTTCAAAAATTGCCCTCACCCATCTAATATCCATCCGATATGCATTAATCATACATCGCATCCATGTATTCACACAAAGCATGTTATCAATCAATCTAATCCAATTAATTAATCTGAAATTAATGACCATCCAATGTTCAAACAATGATTTGATTTTGCGCGAGTCAAACTCGTTTTGTGAATAAGTACTCAAAGTACGAATTCTTGAATTATATTAAACTACGACATTAAATCCAATTTAATTTATATTTAATACTAATTCGTTATTTAATTCTAAATTAAATAAATACACTTTTTAATGTGCCTTTACGACTTAGATTCCAAATCTAATCGTTACTGGTCTCAAAGCCCGATTTACATTCAATGTCGTTTAATTAAAGTCCAATGGGCTTTCAATTAATTTCTTATGGCATGGGCTTCGGTAACCAAAGCCCAAGTAAAGAATCACCATTTATGCCTAGAAATCAATTTCGGCCCATTAGGCCCAATTAAACTTTAAAGGCCCAATAGTTATATTTGGACTTTATGGATATGGTTTTGGGCCCAATTGGATCCAACCAATTAGCCTAAACCAAACTTGGCCCAACCAAGCCCATTAAGCGCAATTACAACTTTTACAAGCCCAATTCCAAAATAAGCCCAATTAATTTAATCCAAAATTCCAAATTTCATAATTAAATTAACCTAAAGTGTATGCCATAATTAATTAACTAAATTAACATTTCCAAAACATCAATTACATAATTAATCATGCTCATTATCATCAAAACATGTCCAACACATTTGAATCAAAATCAATCATTTTCCATGGTATATCATTCACGGTAATTTAGGGTTTTTCATGTCCGATTCCGAATTCAATCTAATTAAATCCTAAATCAACATTCCCCAAATGATTTCAACTCATCCAATTATCAAAATAAAAAAATACCATGACTTAGGGCAACTCCAAGTATTCGGCCAAGCCTTATATATTGGGGAAAATTTATCCAATCCAATTTTCATCAAATTGACAATGCATAACACTATATTATTATAATTTAAGCATATCCAAACAATCAATTTCACTCAAACATGCTCAAATCAATTTGCCCAATTTTACCCTACTTCAATTTCATGCTCAAAATGACTCTGATACCATTGTTGGGTTTCTAGATTAGTCCCAATGATCATTCAAGCAAGAAATCATATGTGAAAATGATAAAGAAGCATGGCGGAATCATACTTACATTGATCGGTTATGCGATATGAGGAACAACAAAAATTAACTCCATGAAGCTCACGACATTCTCTCATTTTGTGCTCCTCCATTTTAGGACATGGTAGTCCTTAAAGCTCCAAGCTTTGTGTGTGATTCCATTCCCACGTGTGAAGTTCCCTATCACCTTCGTAAGACCTCGAATGTGTGCTAGCACTTGTGAAAATTTGCAACAAATCCTCATTTTTTTCCTTTGTGTTCTTCACGGCAAAATGGAAAAACAAGAGAAAATATTGGCCTTTGGCCGAGAGAGTTAGAGAGGAGAAGAGAGATGTGTTAAGTTGTTGTGTGTATTAGATTTTTCAAAACTAATACCAAACTTTTGCTTTTAAAAAGTCAAGGCATTAAAGCCAACAACCACCTCCATCAATCAATAAATAGTGACAAGGTGTCATTCACCAAAAAGTGACAAGACTCCTATCATATGAATGACTAATGATGTGATGCATGATGTGACACCTTAATTCGCTAATTCCGAATTAACGAATTTTCCTTTGCGACGTAATTAAATTAAATTTAATTAAATAATTATGCCTAGCAAAATTACTATTCACGTCGCAAGTGAATTAATTCTAAATTAACTCGTTTGCCCGAATTAAAATCCAATTTTAATTACACGCAGAAATCTAATTTCGTTTAATATATCGAATATATTATTTTATCGATTAATTTCAAATTAATCGTTCTCTCTCTTTTAAATAATATTTTATCCCAGATAAAATATCTCTGTAATTAATCCCAGATTAATTTTCTCTCTCTTTTATTAATTAATCCCAGATTAATAAAGTGCGAGTCATACGTCATCTGTGAATCTTCGGGAAGCGACCCATGAGATCCCCAGATATGTTGGTAGTAAATCCGATCATCGGACTATCCGAACACGTACGTACCTAGTACTACGTTTTTACCGATTTACAAGATAAGGTTGGCTTCTAACAAAGCGCCATGCCTACCCAATTTTTCAAAAATATTCTTAAGGGAATATTATAATCTATATCAGGCGTAGTATATAGAGTATTGTGTATTTTGATCTAATATCGGATTTTCACGTGCAAGGCCTGTGGCTGGAATAGTGTATGTCCCGTACGAAGCACATATCAGATGTCTTGTAACTAGTCTCTATAATCGGATAAATATGACCTAGTCATATTATCCCGATGACTGCAGTACTTAAGAGTACTAGTTTCGTATCCTACGTGATCATCATCTCCACTATAACTGAAGTGATAATTCCATCTTGACATCACGCCCAATACACTACGATTCTCAATATACTCAGAAGAGGCGTACACAGAACCTGTTAAAGCCCTGGACGACCAAAACCAAAGTATATTGATTGTCGCAAGTATTAGCGGTGCAAGTCTCAGGTTAAGACCAAATACACCTACCCTGATTCGGACTTCCATAGACACATAGTTATATTACCAATGGAATTCCGATGGGTCTATCCAGAGCGAAGCTGTTCTCCATACCATCGGTAAAACACAACTTCCTATTACACATGCATGACTATCCAATACCCAATATATGAGAACTATGCTGTTATGCTCCCACAACGCGCACAAGTGTAATACTAGTCTATTTCGCATTATCGATGTCCAATCTCGATAATACTACGACTAGGGATATTTAATGATTAAACCTCTGTGGATTGATACTGTCTTATATCATCTCAATCCGGAACTAATCATAAGGACCTTCTATCATTTATATATCTTGGTAATCCAATTACAAATGATAAAAGAGCAATTTCCTTTGTCACATAGTTAATTTGTACAATAACACCGTGTTCTGTACAAATAGTGATGCTATGGGTCATAATTGTCCAACAAAAATATCATAATTTTAGTTAAGTTAATTTATATTTGATTGCTTTCAGTAGTGTCCTAGAGAAATTAACTGACTTGTATTGAATTGAATAAGTTAGAATGTATTGAAATTGTGCTATTGGTAGAATCCGGGTGAAATAAAAATGTATTGGATCGATCCGGTAGGATTAGTGAGTTTACAGTAAAAAATCGGATCTCGCGTCTGTCTGTGATTTGACTAATGAAATGATAGATATACGTTAAATATGATGCTATGATAATTTTTAATTGAATCCGGAAAGTTTCAAAAGGTGTAGGATCATTTCTCAGCGTTATTAGAAGTTTTGTGGAAATTTTCAAAAAACTCGTAATTTGAT
This sequence comes from Zanthoxylum bungeanum, assembly GCA_019454045.1. Taxonomy (NCBI): domain Eukaryota; kingdom Viridiplantae; phylum Streptophyta; class Magnoliopsida; order Sapindales; family Rutaceae; genus Zanthoxylum; species Zanthoxylum bungeanum. The sequence goes on from SKCR01044748.1 coordinate 32,716, forward strand.
AATTTAAATTATCTGATGGTCCTGGTATGAGATGTTATGATGTAATAATTATATTTGACTAGTTTTGGAAGATCATGATAAACCCGAAGTGTTCCAGATCTGTTTGTAACATTTTTAGACTTTTTGGAAGATTTTTCAAATTTTAATCGAAAACTGAAACTAGTGCTATGAATATGTTACATTAGATATTTTAATTGTAATGATACTGAAATCGTTGAAAAAAGATTTAATTTAGGTGTTCCGAGAAGATCCAAAAGTTTATATAGTTGAGTCGAGAATTCTTCAAATCACAGATTCTAATTATTTCCGACACTTGTTTTGATAGATTTGACTTGGAACAGAAGTATTCATGAGGTAAGGTAAGTCTCCTATACAATGTAACACTTTGGCTGTTTTTTATTCGTAGAAAAGATGTGTGTAAATGTATGTATGTGTATATATGTGTGTAAAGTACATGTATCTATGTAGAAATGGAAAGTTTGAGTTGACTAAACCATCACGAGTATGGGATGGTTGAAAACATGATTATAAATGGTTTGGTTCAATGGTGAATAATCGTATGTTATGGATATACACAAAAAAAATAAATTAAAAGTATGCCAATGATGTGTTTGCAATATGATTACTATGTGTTCCGTTATACGGGACGTTTGTCAATGCTTGATAATCTTGAAATGTATTGTGTGATGTGCCCGACCTGTGGGCTTCTTATTGATTAGGATGGATAAATATTTGTTTCATGTGATGCATCTATTATGTGAGTAAACATTTTTCCTTTCCATATGTCTTCGAGTTATTATATATATGTTATATAAATCTTCCATGCACACACACATATATGTGTGTGATGTAACTTCTGTATTCCTTCTTGAGTTTCTGTATAAGCTATCAGTTTCTGTATTTAGTTATCTTAGTCAGTCTCTATATTCGACATATACTCTAGATATGTTTCTGTATATGTGTTTTCATTTACGTCTAATGCCATGTTATCAATATATGTTCTCTGTACATGTTCTCAAATTTTGTTTATGTGTCATGTGTAGGAGTTTTATGGTGAAAATCCGGTAACACAGCGGAATAATGGAAAATCAAAATTTTTCGATTTCAAAATTTTTCTTGGATCAATTAAATAAACTTATTTATTTAATTATCCAATTATCAAATTCTGAAAAATTACACAAGAAATCAAATTCTTGGTAATTACTGAATTGCCCTATAACTTTACAAATTGATCATTTAGTCCAAAAATTGTCAAATATAATTTTGGATGATTCTAAACCATTTCTAAAATGATTTCCAACAAGTCCAACTCATCAAAATCAAATTGCAACTAAATCCCCAATTTTTACCTAATTGCCGTGAGCAGCGCTCATTTCGATTAATTGTAATTTAATTCATTTTGTTCAAAACATGCCAAGATCAAATCCAATCAACCCAAAATTTTACATGCATCATATACACTCATAATACATCACATATATGAAAAGTCCCAATTTGGAAAGGCTTAAGAACCCTAATTTTATAATTTCACCAAATTGACCAATTTTACCAAATCTTTAAAATCAAACACTTTAATTCATTCTTTGCACCACCAAACAAGTCTCACCACTTTGAAATGACTCTAGAAAAATTCTAGGTCTCCAAGAAGTGCCTTAACAACTCTAGAATGGCAACTTGATTTTCAGATAATCAAAAGTAAGCCTTTGAAACCATTTCAAGCTTACTTACATGCATACATATTTCATCCAAGTTCATAATCAATTAAAACACAAACTATAAGTAAAGAGACAACATCAAAGCAACACAAGATGAAGCTAAGCATGTTAGAAACATTTTTCATGTTGGAAGATTTGAAAGAAAACTTACAAATGCTAAAGATTTCCAAGCTTTTCTTCTTTTCTCTAAACTTTTCTCTCAACTAATTTTTAGTTTGTTTTTAGACTTATGAAAAACCCTAAAAATGAAATAAAATAATTTATACTTCACAAAAATGGCCTTGGCCGAATTTGGTGAAGAAAAAAATAATATCTAGATATTATTTTTGTTTCATTAATTTGCTTTATCAACTTGATGAGTAATCATCGAAGCATTTAATGAATTTCTTAAAGTCAAATAAAGCAACTCATGCCATTTCCAAAAATATCACGACTTAGGATATTTATATTTTTAATTAGTTTAATTATTTAACAATTAAATATTTAAATAATTATTTAAATATAAATATATTAAATATATGTATTATATTTACATTAAATATTCAAATATATATACATTCATGATATTATTCAAATATCTAAATTTGACGATTAATTAATGTGTATTTGATAAAATCTATCATTAAATATAAATACACAAAAATTAGGAAATTACTGTTAGGTCCATTCGCATGTATTTTTCGTTTAACCTTTAAACGACTTATAAATAATCAGTATTATTTATAAATATTGCCCTAGTGCTGTATGAGTATATTTCATTAGTGATACTCTCTAGATTCAGACATATCCGTCACAAAATCCAATTTCGTGTTCATAATTTACCCACTCGTAATTATGACGACCACAGATAAACTCGCTGAATCATACAGGTCGAGGTCATGGCATATGTATAATTCCTCCGTCATAGGTATCCAGATATATCCTAGAGATATAGATGTAAATGTCAAATCTCTATAAGGACAATCCCGTCTACATCTCTATTAGCAATATATAAAAGAACACTTAGAACTGACTTTTAAAGTGTACCACGGGCCTATGGTTTTTATCTGATTGCTAATCATATATGGACTACCTATGCTCTGTACGCAGAATTAATGGATCTTATCTCGACACAGACAGGACACCCTGAGGATCTATCCACACCCAACGAAAAGGCAGAGGTCTGATCTAAATATATCAGTGACGTGACTGCCATCTAAGTGTGGAAGATGTCTCATGTTCCCATAGTGGTATCTCAAGTCGAAGAATCACAAATGATACTCAACCTGAGAAGATTCTTATTGACGTTGGTGTACCATCTATTAAGAATCTTCGGTGAGTCGTTCAGTGTTTATCCGCTATAAACACCTACAAGTCTAACTCATGGTTCATTGAGAAACCATTGGAATCATATATTCCAGTATAAGACATGTACCGGTCTCAAAGAGTTTACTTTACTGACCAAGTAGTGTAAACCTTGACCAGGAATTGTTTGAAAATGACAACGTCATGATACAACTCAATGTTAGTTACGACACTTTTGCAACTATATCATGATTAATCATCCTAAGGTTTATTACGTCTTTACCATATTAAAAGATATATTATATTATAGAAACTACTTATTTTATTCATAATAAAAATATTTTACAATAGTATTCTTAAAGAAATACAACTGAGATTTGGTGCTCTGAGCACTAACCCCAACATCACGTGATCCGGATTTCCGTTTCCATCTACATATGTTTCCATTAGAACTTCTTCAATAAGTTCTGTTTTCGTTATGTTTCTGTTATAGGTTTATGTGTGTTCATCCTATGTGTATTCTGTTGATGTTTTCTGAGTCCTGACGTAATTTCTGATTTTTAGTTTTCTAATACATTTTAAAGTATTTTGAAAGAAAAGGATTTCATAAAACTTATTTTGGATTTGATATGACATGATAAAATTCTTTTGGCTCTTGTTTTCATATTTTTATACTTGGTTTTCCATCGAGATGCTTGATAAAATATTTCTATTGCAGAGTCCGATTATGTTTTTAGTTTTTGACCCTTTGTGACTTTTGATTCTGTTCTAGGTTCTGACTATCGGAAAATGGCATCATGCTACCCTATGTCAACATGGTCTTGTTGGAGTTTTTTCAAGGTCCCAAGATCAAAACTCAAGCATGAATATCAAGTGAATACAACGACGGAAGTGCGGAATACTTACATCGAGCGGTTGAGCGACGATTTGGGCAACAAAAATAAAAAATCTGCACACTTTATCAAGGCAGTGGGCTGCTGTGAATAGTGTATTTCGCCCCTTCACTTCAAGTTTTAAAGCTCCAAGCTTCACCGAATGGCTTCCCGGCTCATGGGTAAACTTCCCTATCACCTTGGCATGATCCCGGAGTGTGCTAGCACTCTTGTTTTGCCACAAAACACACTTGCTCCCCCATTTTCTTTTTTCAAATTCGGCAGTTCACTGCCTAAGAAAAAACAGAAAATGGCTTGAGAGAGAGAGAGAAAGAAGAGGAGAGAGAGGCGGCAAAGTAAGCCTACTTTGCTTTTTCGGTTTTGTGTTTGTTTTTGCATCAAATGCATATGAATTTCATTTGAAATTCATTTCAAAGCCATTTGACTTTATGTCAACACACACACATCACCTCTCAATCAACAAGTCACATCACATCTTTTCAAACATCAATCAATCCAATCAATTGTCACATCACTCAAAGTGACATGATTTGACGCTTGATGTGACGCTAGATGCGACTAGCGATTTGACGCTTGATTTGACGTGCCGCACTCGAATTCTAAATACGAATGCGCTCGTAAAAATCTCGGGCTCGGGTTCGTTAATTCCAAATTAACGAATTTTCCGTTGCGTCGTAATTAAACGATTACGCCAAGCGAAATCACTATTCACGTCGCTAACGAATTAATTCTAAATTAATTCGTTCGCCCGAATTAAAATCTAATTTTAATTCCGCGTCGAAATCCAATTTCGATTATATATCAAATATATTAATTCCCCGATTAATTCCAAATTAATGTTTCTCTCTCTTTAATCGTTATTTTATCCTAGATAAAATATCTCCGCAATTAATCCCAGATTAATTTTCTCTCTCATCTAATTAATCCCAGATTAATATAAGTGCGAGTCATACGTCATCGGTGAATCTTTGGGAAGCGACCCATGAGATCCCCGGATATGTTGGTAGTCAAATCGGTCGTCGGACTATCCGAACACGTAAGTACCTCGTACTACGTTTTATACCGATTTACAAGACAATGTTGGCTTCTAGCAAAGCACCATGTCTATCCAATTCTCCGAAAACATCCTTACAGGAATAAGGATCTATATCAAGCGTAGTATACCGTAGTATTGTGCGTATCGGCCCAGTATCGGATAATCACGTGCTAGGGCTGGGGCTGGATAAGTGTCTACCCCGTCCGAAGCACATATCGGATGTCTGGTAACATAGTCTCTATAATCGGATATACATGACCTGGTCACAATATCCCGATTGGTTGCGCAACACTCAAGAGCACTAGTACCGTATCCTGCGTGACATCATCTCCAATATCTGAAGTGACACTTCCGTCTTGACATCACACCCAATACTCTACGACTCTCTGATAAACCCAGAAGTGGTGTACACAGAACCGGTCAAAGCCCCCTACCACCAAAACCAAAGTTTATCGATTATCGTAAGTATTAGCGATGCAAGTCTCAGGTTAAGACTATACACACCTACCTTGATTTCGGCCTCCCATAGACACATAGTCATAATACCAATGGGATTCCGAAGGGTCTATCCAGAGCGAAGCTGTTTCCCGTACCATCGGTGAAACACGACCTTCTATCGCACTTGCATAAGTATCCAATACTTATATATATGAGAACTATGCCGTTGTGCCCTCACAACGCACACAAGTGCAATACTAGCCTATTCCGCATTATCGATGTCCAGTCTCGATAATACTACGGCTAGGGATATTTAATGATTAATCCTTCGTGGACTGATACTGTCTCATCATCATCTCAATCCAGGAACTAATCATAGGGACCTCTCTCTCTTATTTATATATCTATGGTGATCTAATCACAAATGATGAGAGTGCAATTTCCTTATTACATAGTTAATTTGCTACAACAACACAATGTTCTGTGCAAATAGTGACGCTATGGGTCATATTATCCAACAATCTCCCACTTGGCACGTAGCGAGTCACTCAAGTGTCCAACACTCGAACTATGTACGGTTCGCTCAAATTGCTGAGGAAAGGTTTTCGTCAGCGGATTTGTTTGATTATCATTTAACGCGATTTATACGATCATCACATCGCCACGATGTATGATCCGAACGAATCAGATGATATAGAAGTATATATCTGGATCGTTGATGAGACCATTAATTCTTTAGCCTGTGCTGATGCCTAGCTCAGCTGCTAACAGAACTATATCTAATCTAATTAGATATGTATCGACCCAAATGACTTCTATTGCTGCCTCAGCTGCTGCAATTAACCCGCATTTGTTGTTTATGCGGTAACAGTATCTTGCTTGGAAGATTTCCAGCTTACTGCACCGTTATTCAAACTGTATAGTACCGTTTGTGACTTTTAGTCGTTTTTATCGGTTATAGGAAACTTGCTACAGTGATCCCAGTCACTTCAAGTTCTCCTTCTCCATAGATTAAGAGAGCATCCTTAGTTCTCTAAGATACTAACGGACGTTCCTAACATCAATCCAGTGACTATCACTCGGATTGTCCTGTTTGTGAATCCATATGCTCAAAGCGTATGATACACCAGGTCTTGTACATTTTTCAATGTACAGTTCCACGGAGAGTATTTCGAAAGCCAAGCTTCCCCGACATTTATTTTATGGGAATATCATTTCCAAGAAATGACGTATTATCATTATTTTATAGGACAGCCACTGTCAGTGCGCTCCCACTAACCTTCTTATTTACACAAGAATCATTTTCATTTTGAATTAAATCATACACCATTATGATTACATCAAAATGATAATTCTAAGAACTTATGCTCGCGTTAGCAAGCATCATCCAAATGGATCTACCGTGGCAATAGGTAAAAGGTTGAATCGTAATCAACACAATGTCGATAATGATACCTTTCCGTTAAAAGCCTAGCTTTATACGTTGGTATGATGCCATCCATGTACGTCTTCCTTGAAGACTTATATAGTACCAATAGGCACAATGCCATGTGGTACATCAACTAGTATCCAAACTGGTTGATATACATGGAATCCATTTCGGACTCATGACACTTTGTCATAATAGGGAGTCGATACCTCGTATCACTTCCTTTGTTCTCGTGTATTCGAAGATTAATGGTATAGTTTCATCCTTGATGAACTATATATGTTCCATTAAGATTCAGTGCCTAGAACAGTATTACTCCGATTTTCATCGAGTTATACTATCCTCCCACTTACCACTGCATATCGGTATTCCTCTTAGGAAAACCGCATGGTGAGCAACAATCTAATTGTTCTCTAGTGAGGTGTTAAGTACAATACTTATGGTATCCCTAGGATGACCTACAATTGGCACTTATCATATTTGGGTTTTAGTTTGGTATCATCCAAACATATGCCAAGCATACCCAAATAGTCAGGAATGAGAAACCCGGTTTCTTTCCCGTTCATATCTAATATGATATCTGTCAAACAGATTATTATGGAACCTTATTCAAAATAAGTTCTTGCACTGTTTAAAGCTTATCCGTTGAAGGAAATGGTAGCTCAAAGCGACTCGTGATTAACCTTATTATGTCTAACAAAATTCGGTTAATCCTGTTCGGACACACCGTCAAAATGACGTGTTCCGAGAGGAGTCCTTATTGAAAGAATACTATACTCTTTCAAGTATACGAGAAACTTACTGCTTAAGTATTTTCATTACGGTCTTACCGTGATGGTGTAATACTATAACCGATCTGTTTGTTTATTCCGTGTCGAAACTATAAAAGTTTTCGATTTGTGTTCTTCAAAAGAAACACACAACCATTACGCGATGCCACATCCGTATAGGTCACGTAATATTCATATCCACCTCTAGCCTAGCTAGACACGGGCCCACTTGCTTCACTATGAACTAGGGCTAACAGATCGGTGGCATTTTCACTTTTACCGAGTAAAGGTGTTTTAAGCACTTTGCTTAATAAACTAGATTCGTAGACTTTATTTGAATGAATCAAATCAGTCCTAGTACCCACTCTTCAAAAGTGCGGATATACGATTCTTGTTGATTGTGTCCCAGACAACAATGCCACAATTAAGTTTCTTAATTGATCAAATCAGTTTGAGCTATTTATTTGTCATGTTATGTATTTGAGATATTATTTATATTCAAAATATAAATTCTGTTATTCACATCTAATGTGTTTATCTCAATATCATCTTTATATAATAAAACACTTTAGTGTTCTAGAATATAAAGGTACACCCGCAGCGGGTTATACACTGATATAAAGACAATGTTTCTAGTCAAACTAGTTACATTTTAACAGTTCCCTAATTTAAGTACATACCCAAGGTAATTCCTAAAGTTAGGTATCTACGGTTAAAACAGCGACTATCGTCCCGTTTTCAATTCGCAGAGTAATCTCATCTGAAGTCAGTATCCTGCTTAAAGCTTCTGCACAACAGTACATATTTATGTATCACACTAAGTATTTAAAATCCAATTTCAATACTAGTTGTGAACATAATTATGACAAACATATTTGAAGTAAGAGCCTTGCTCGTCTTCAATTCCTTCTTAGGATATTGTCCTATTATCTTCCTAGAAGACCTAATCCTTAATTCTGATTCAGAAATTAGGGAGTCTACTACGACAAGCTTATAATGATTAAGCGCTAAAGTTATCATTATATGAATATTCCAAATTTCATATTCCACTTATTCGCTTAACTCCGGGCTTTAGGCATAAATCATTATTTTATCAAATAAAATAACTTATTAATTTCCAAGACCATCTTGAAATTATTCCCAATTTGAAAATTAAATCATTTAAAATATTTTAATCCAAGATTATATTTTAAATATCCAACTTTTCAATTTTATCTTGATTACAATAGTCCAACTATTTAATCAACGATTAGTGGTACTATTTATTATAATGATTATAATAGTCCAACTATATAATCAAATATAATCCAAATTAATTAACCTCAATTACATTGATTACTATAATCCAATTATAAAATCAACTGTAAACTGAAATTAATTAATTCAAATATATTGATTAATATAATCCAATTATATATAATCAACTATAATACAGTCCAACTGTTTATTAAAACAACATAAAATATTAGTCCAACTAACTTTTATTAATGTGACGAGAAAAATATAAATGAGCGTGTTTAGCGAGTAATTGAACGAATGTTGCAAATTCAATACTTGCCTCCCACTATTTTTCGTCGAGCCTCTAACCCTCTGTGGAGTACTCGGGAAACCGTGTTTCCTAGTGGGCTAGGATCCTGTTAAATAACATACAACCTTGACTTTGGCCAACAAGCTGTATGCTATTTAACCAGGTAGATCTCACAGATCAATTGGATCCAATCCAATTCCCAGATCCGGTTAGGTGGACATCCAAGTCCTAAACATATTACTTATGCCAATGTATCTAATACATTTTCCTAACCTTATCCTCCGAATCATCTAGGCCTTGGCTTTGGCACAACAAACCTAATGATTCCAGTTAAGCGGGACCCATTGACAAGGAAAGTTTCGTAATCAATGTCGTTGGACAAGAAGTGATCTTGACTTTGGCCAACAAATCACAACTTGGACAAGACACCGATGTGGAACAAAACCCTCATGATTCAAGTACATCCAATTGACAAGGTCTTGACTTTGGCCAACAAACCAATGCCAATTGGATCTTGAACAAGAATCATTCAATGGAAGGATAATCGCTTAATATAGATTGAGGGATTTTCGCGTGCAAATTGGCTACCAATTTATTATCTTTGTTAAGGTCTCATCATCATACACCCTTAAACATGCATTCTAAATACATAATAAAGCGAGTATGAAATAAAATAATAATGATATGCGGATGGATACTTTACATTGATCCTAGATCAAATCTCTCATTTTCTCTCTCCAAAGCTAGCACTTGTATTTACTTCTACCCGTTACACTACACTTCTAAAGAAACCTCATTTACATTGAGGGGAATAGGTGAGAAGAGAATACAAAGAGTACGAAGGTGATAAGGCTGGACACGCAGGTCCAATTTATAAATCAAATTTATTACAATTTCGAAAATTGTCCCACCCGACTAATATCCATCCGATATACATTATTCATGCATCGCAACCACGTATTCACTCAAGCATGTTATCAATCAATCTAATCCAATTAATTAATCTGATAATTAGTGATCATCCAATGTTCAAACAACGATTTGATTTTGTTCGAGTCAAACTCGTTTTTGCGAATAAGTACTTAAAGTACGAATTCTCGAATTAAATTAAACTACATAATTAAATCTAATTTAATATGTATTTAATACTAATCCAATTATTTAATTCCAAATTAAATCTTACACTTTATTTACGAACCTTACGACTTAAATTCCAAATTTAATCGTTTCGGGTCTCAAAGCCCGATGAATATCCAATATTAATTTAATTAAAGTCTAATGGGCTTTTAATTAATTTCTTAAGGCGTGGACTTTTGGTCAATTCGTGTCAAACCGAATAACCAAAATCCAATCCGGGAGTTACCCCATAAGCCTAGAAATCAATCTTGGCCCATTAGGCCCAATTAAACTTTAAAGGTCCATAAGTCGCATTTGGGCTTTATGGTAGCGGTTTTGGGCCTAATTGGATCCAACCAATTTTGCCTAAACCTAACTTTGTACAACAAAGCCCAATAAGCCCATTTACAACAATTCAAGCTTTTCCAAAATTAGCCTTATTAATTAAATTACACAAATCCAATCTCGCAATTTAATTACCTAAAGTGTATATCATGATTAATCACCTAAACTATTATTTCCAAAACACAAATTAGGCTAATTAATCATACTCAATTTCATCATCACATGTCCAACACGTCAAGATTAAAATCAAACTCATTACATGCTTTACTTTATTCTTGGCAATAAGGTTAATTACATGTCCGATTTGTTTCAATCCAATTAAAACCAATTCGACATCAAATCAACATACACTCAATCGTTTCAAGTCATCCAATGATCAACGAAACAAAATTACCAAGATTTAGGGCATATTCCTATTCGGCCAACACATCAAAATTGGGGAAATTTGTTCTAAACAAAATTTAATCAAATTGATCCAACCAATCATCAATTAAACATGTATTAAGCATACTTAATCATCCAATTTCATAATTGCATGCTCAATTTCATTTTACCCAATTTCAAGTTTCATGACATACATTCAAAATTGGGGAAATTTGTTCTAAACAATATTTAATCAAATTGATCCAACCAATCATCAATTAAACATGTATTAAGCATACTTAATCATCCAATTTCATAATTGCATGCTCAATTTCATTTTACCCAATTTCAATTTCATGACATACTTTCAAAATTGGGGAAATTTGTTCTAAACAATTTTTAATCAAATTGATCCAACCAATCATCAATTAAACATGTATTAAGCATACTTAATCATCCATCCATTTCATAATTGCATGCTCAATTTCATTTTTCCCATTTAAAGTTTCATGACATACTTGGCAATTTGGGGATTTTTCGTCCAAATCGAATTCAATCCAATTGATTCCGCAATCGACGTTAAATCATCATCCCGAATGATTTCCAACACTTCCAATTGTCAAAAATCAAAAATCCCAAGACATTAAAATGCATATCATTTTCGGCCAAGAGGAAAATTTGGGGGAAATAAGATCCAATCAATTTTTCTTCAAATTGACATAATCAATATTCAATACAAACACAATTAAGCATACAAATCCATCCAATTTCATTTATCATGCTCACAATCAAGTTTGCCCAAATTTTATCCCTAACTTTTCATGCTTTTAACCTAAGCTCATGATGCCATTGTTGGAGTTTTTTCAAGGTCCCAAGATCAAAACTCAAGCATGAATATCAAGTGAATACAACGACGGAAGTGCGGAATACTTACATCGAGCGGTTGAGCGACGATTTGGGCAACAAAAATAAAAATCTGCACACTTTATCAAGGCAGTGGGCTGCTGTGAATAGTGTATTTCGCGCCCCTTCACTTCAAGTTTTGAAGCTCCAAGCTTCACCGAATGGCTTCCCGGCTCATGGGTAAACTTCCCTTATCACCTTGGCATGATCCCGGAGTGTGCTAGCACTCTTGTTTTGCCACAAAACACACTTGCTTCCCCCATTTTGTTTTTCAAATTCGGCAGTTCACTGCCTAAAAAAACAGAAATGGCGTGAGAGAAGAGAGGAGAAGAAGAGGAGAGAGAGGGGGAAAAGTAAGCCTACTTTGCTTTTTCGGTTTTGTGTTTGTTTTATGCATCAAATGCATATGAATTTCATTTGAAATTCATTTCAAAGCCATTTGACTTTATGTCAACAACACACATCACCTTTCAATCAACAGTCACATCACATCACTTTTCAAACATCAATCAATCCAATCAATTGTCACATCACTCAAAGTGACATGATTTGACGCTTGATGTGACGCTAGATGCGACTAGCGATTTGACGCTTGATTTGACGTGCCGCACTCGAATTCTAAATACGAATGCGCTCGTAAAAATCTCGGGCTCGGGTTCGTTAATTCCAAATTAACGAATTTTCCGTTGCGTCGTAATTAAACGATTACGCCAAGCGAAATCACTATTCACGTCGCTAACGAATTAATTCTAAATTAATTCGTTCGCCCGAATTAAAATCTAATTTTAATTCCGCGTCGAAATCCAATTTCGATTAATATATCAAATATATTAATTCCTCGATTAATTCCAAATTAATGTTTCTCTCTCTTTAATCGTTATTTTATCCTAGATAAAATATCTCCGCAATTAATCCCAGATTAATTTTCTCTCTCATCTAATTAATCCCAGATTAATATAAGTGCGAGTCATACGTCATCGGTGAATCTTTGGGAAGCGACCCATGAGATCCCCGGATATGTTGGTAGTCAAATCGGTCGTCGGACTATCCGAACACGTAAGTACCTCGTACTACGTTTTACCGATTTACAAGACAATGTTGGCTTCTAGCAAAGCACCATGTCTATCCAATTCTCCGGAAACATCCTTACAGGAATAAGGATCTATATCAAGCGTAGTATACCGTAGTATTGTGCGTATCGGCCCAGTATCGGATAATCACGTGCTAGGGCTGGGGCTGGATAAGTGTCTACCCCGTCCGAAGCACATATCGGATGTCTGGTAACATAGTCTCTATAATCGGATATACATGACCTGGTCACAATATCCCGATTGGTTGCGCAACACTCAAGAGCACTAGTACCGTATCCTGCGTGACATCATCTCCAATATGACTGAAGTGACACTTCCGTCTTGACATCACACCCAATACTCTACGACTCTCTGATAAACCCAGAAGTGGTGTACACAGAACCGGTCAAAGCCCCCTACCACCAAAACCAAAGTTTATCGATTATCGTAAGTATTAGCGATGCAAGTCTCAGGTTAAGACTATACACACCTACCTTGATTTCGGCCTCCCATAGACACATAGTCATAATACCAATGGGATTCCGAAGGGTCTATCCAGAGCGAAGCTGTTTCCCGTACCATCGGTGAAACACGACCTCCTATCGCACTTGCATAAGTATCCAATACTTATATATATGAGAACTATGCCGTTGTGCCCTCACAACGCACACAAGTGCAATACTAGCCTATTCCGCATTATCGATGTCCAGTCTCGATAATACTACGGCTAGGGATATTTAATGATTAATCCTTCGTGGACTGATACTGTCTCATATCATCTCAATCCAGGAACTAATCATAGGGACCTCTCTTCATTTATATATCTATGGTGATCTAATCACAAATGATGAGAGTGCAATTTCCTTATTACATAGTTAATTTGCTACAACAACACAATGTTCTGTGCAAATAGTGACGCTATGGGTCATATTATCCAACAGGTCTTGTTACGGACTTATCGACCTATGTGCGCATTCAAAAAATGGACGTCCAGTTGATTGTAATTTGATTGTTCTGGGGTTCTGACCATTGGAAAATACACAGCTCGTTACCCTTTGTCGACATAATCCTATTACGGGACATTATATGATCTATGCTCGTGATCGGCCATGGACGTCTGTGGATGGTGTTTGACGTATGATACAAATACAGTTATGTTTCATATTTTCCAATTTTATTTTTCAGAGAGAATTTCTGATTAATGATATTTTTTTATTATTATTATGATATGCGATTCTATTTACATATTTCTTATAAGTCGGTTTCTATTGAAACTCATGTAGTTTTCAGTCTGGTTCTCTGTTAGTGTTCTATCATATATTTATGTTTCTGTAATATGTTATAAATTTCTATTTCTGTATTTTGTTATAAGTTTCTGACTTTGTACTCTGTTATCTATCATCCATGCTCCGATTCTGATATAGGTTCTTATTTTGTATGCTGTCATAGAATGCATTATATTATAATTTATTATCTCTAGACTCTGTCATAATATTCTCGCACATTATAGATTTACATATTATGCTTTCGTAGTTTGTTCTATATAGTGTTATGGTTTCTGCTATAAGTTTGTTCTATATAGTGTTATGGTTTCTGTTATAAGTTTTCATTTTTATTTCTGTTATAGATTCTATCACATCATAGGCTATCAGATTTTGTTTCTATTTTGTATGAGACCTCCAACTTATGTTTCACTATTTGCAAATATATGTATATGGATTTATGCTTTTTTTTATAGTATGTTTCTTAGAAAGAAGATTTGGAAATTGTATAAGTCATGTTTTTGAGTATGTTAATATACATTTGTTTGTAATTTTGAGTTGAACGTTAGAAGAAGTTTGCATTTAAGGTTTTTGATTCGCACCAGGTACGTTTTATGAACTCAATTTACGGGTTGATATATGTAAGTGTATTTGGAAGGTTATGTATAAAGAGTGTAAAGAATAGTATGGGAGTTTTAAAGGTTTTATGACAATCAGTTGCATATAAATATGTATATATATGTGTCTAAATACACTTTATTTGAAAGTTATTTTTGCCTATTACGATATGTGTGGCTACTTACTGAGTTTTAAAACTCACACCACTTTAGTTTGTTAGTTTTGTGAGTCGGTAACTTGATCGATCAGCCATCAAGCTTTGGATGCTTATGCTCGAGCTGAGGGATCATCCAAATTGCAGTCACCTATTCTAGAGTCCTGAGAAATGCCATAGAGGTCTAGTAGTTATTATGATTATATCATTTGCCGTGCTGTGCACGCTACTTTGTATGTA
>SKCR01044749.1:0-47746 GCA_019454045.1 Zanthoxylum bungeanum
CCTCAGAATCTATAATAGATTACTGAGTATAACTTTTCTCACTGTCATACTATAAAGGTCAAACCTTTAATAAGCTCACTGTGCTTTTGCTGCGTAAACCATTTGCACATTTTATGAACGATTCATAATAAAAGCTCAATCAAGTTCCAAACTTGATCGTAGTAAGCTATGAACAATCTTAGATCTATGGTCTAATGCTAATTTCCGGATTTGATATCATATATCGCTTCCACTATAAGTTATAGGATGATTTTCTCCGATAAGAAAGCAACGGAACCATTAAGTATAAAATACTTTGCGAATGATTCTGACATCCTATAGCACTAATATGAAAGTAATAAAAGAGTATTTTCATTTTATTAATTATGTAGTTCCATTTATAGTTTATCACCATATTTGACTTCAATAAGTCAAGTCTTTTATACAATAGTCAACCTCCAATGTTACACACTAAGTAATAAATAATTTTATTACTCGAGATCGTAGAAATGATATTTTATCAAATAGAATATATTATTCTATTAAATAAAATAAATGATAAACTTCTACTCGTACCTCTGAGGCGCAAGTAATATCAATTATATAACAATTATACAAAAGATTGATTCAAATCTCAAACATTTCAAGATTAAAATTTTCTACTTATACATATCATATATGTAACTGTAGAAACTAATGGAACATTAATTACAATGATGAATTAGTGTTACTGGAGCATATCCCCAAGAGTATTGAAACTAATTCGGTAACACTTAATATCAAACGAATCAAATCGTATAAGATTCTATTTCTTCCATTAACCAATTCCATCATTATAGAATCGTGGAAGAATAATATTGATGTAAGAATTATATTCTTCGAATAACCTTAGAATAAATTATCATAAATTCATATGTTTGATCGTATCAAACATCTTTGAACAATTCAAAGAGTCACAATGAATTTTAAAGATACTATTTTCAAAACTTAAGATCGAATATATTTGAACCAGTCAAACTATTATATCCACGTTTCATCAGAAACACGTAACTAAGTCATGACAATTTATTGACTAAGTTACGAAGTAAAGAAAACTACCTTAAGCAATTTACAATTCATTAAATTACATACATCTAATGTATCAGTTCAATAAATTTCCCGATCCAATGACAATCATTGGTTAAATGAGATTTAATCACCTTCCCGAATATAATATTCATTAAATGGATAAGGATATGTAGTGTGATCTGGTATCAGGCCATACTTTACCATATGGTATAAGCATCCAATACTTAAGTGATAAAATGTCATAAAATAATGTTCTAAGTTATTTACTTAACCGAATATTTTTCTTAATGTTTATTTATTTGTTAAGGACACTACTAGTCATTTTAAAATATGTAACAATTGTTTACAAAGAACAAGTAACTATCAAATAGTCGCAAGTTCTGATATCAAATATCGAAACAATCATTCAACAATATTTTAAATAATTAGACGGAAGATCTAATATCCAATATCTACAGTTGTTGTATTATGATAATCAATATTTTCTATACACAACTATACACATCTTCTTTCTTTAGCTTTATTATTTACTTTCAAATTATTTACAATATTTTCAAATAATCAAAAAAAAAAAATTGTGCCTGACACGTGACCTCTGAATGTCACTAAAGTCAAGAATGTCATTATTAGATAAACAAATATATAATGGGGTTTTCTTAATGCCAGTGAAGAATCTCGAGACATGAACCAATTCATGTCAATCTTTATTGCATAAGAAACTATTATGTCTAGAAGGATTATATCATTTTCTATTCTAATCTAGAACCTGTTCTAGAAATCTGCAACTATAATTGAAGTTAGAAAACATATATAAAATATGTATGCAGTAGATAAAAGTTTAATTTTATCAAACTAATAGAATAAGGAATAATATGAGCGACAATTTACATAATATTACACACCTCATAAGTTAAGGATTTTTAACCTAGCAGTGTCTCCCACTACTTTACGTAATACCGTAATCCCCAACGGAAACGAGAATTCAATAATTAAATTGAATTCCATAATGGGAAGTGGACCCCATGAATATTTTTTGACTCACAGCTTTGGCACGTTCTCGCCTACGCATATTCATTAGTTAGACAACTCATTGTCAATCACACTCACTGTGACTCCTGGGTTAGGTCCTGATCGTTTCTCATTATGACAGCTTTGGCATGTTCACAAGGAGGCGTATCAAGGTTAAACTTGTCAATGACAAACTCAAGCTACCGATGTAGTCCTGACAGCTTTGGCACGTTCAGGATTTCCATTTTCACTTGAATTTGTCTCTTATCATATAAGTTCCACCGGCGCAAATGAACTACCTTCAACCATGACTACACAACTTTGGCACGTTACAACCATAACATCATGAAAATATTTACATCTGTATTGACAAGGCGGATGAAGAAACAAGTATTCCTAATACTAGTCACTTTCTTAAAACCTTATTTAAATCGGGGATTTTCCAACAAAAGATGCTTTTACTTTATTTAATCAAATTAAATAAACACATGCATGTATTTAGTAATGATTAAACTGAACATTGAATTTTAAAGGGCTAATCATATTGGGAGTCCAGGATCAGACTCGCTCTGATACCATTTTGTTGGGGTCAAATCAGGGAGGCGCGGTGGAAGGAGCGCGGTTTGGGCGAAATCGTAGTTTAAAATTTTAAACTTAGAATAAATTATTTAAAATCCAATATTAATAATTCATTCATATTTCACTTAAATATATTTATTCGATATCATATAACGACATAAATAATATAGAAACATCGCGAAACTTTTGCGAAAATATTTTTCCGTAAAATATTATAAAACGCGTTTCCGGCCGAACCGACCTACCAATGCTCATGGGGACTGCCTAGGTCAGTCCCAAAAATATTTGGACAGTTCGTGGGCTGCCCGAACAGTGCCCAGTTCATTGTTTGGGCAGCCGTTACCCGGTAACGCAGTTTTTCGCCGTTTTCGCGTATTTTCACTCCGAAACAATTTTCGATAAATATTTTTCTTGGACAATTAAAATAAACTAATTTATTCTAATTACACAATAAATAAATAACTGAATTTTTATCTGAAAAATCAGATTTATCATTAATTGCTATGAGACCCATTAACTTTGTAAATTAATTATTTTAGTCCTTAAATATGTCAATTACATATTTAATTGATTCCAAATCAATCCCAAAATAATTTTTACAATTTTGCAACAAAACCAGAAACTTTTCCAAATTTGCTCAAATTGCCCAGTTTTTTCTTTAATTGCCGAAACAGCTAAAAATTTCTTATTAATTGCAATTTGGCCCAATTTGTTCAAAACATATCAAAATCAAATCCAATCAATCCCTGTAGGCACTGCATTTTTGCATATAATCCCGATGATGAGCCTCGTATGGAGGCACTACTCTTTAAGTCGTGACGGTCGCGGGAAACAGACGTCGGATGGGAAAAGTCAGAAATCAATACCTTGTTGGATTAATTCATTTTCTTAGCTTCGGGTTTGCTCATTAGGCCTCTGTTTTAAAACTTATCCTTGGCCCAAAACCCCCCCAAGCCACACACCAAGCCCATACACCACCAAGCCACACACCAAGCCCACCAAAAGGACCAACCACACGCCCAAACCCCCTAATTCATGACCAAAGCCTTCCAAAATAACAAATCCACACATTAAACACATGTTGAAATCAAACAAAATCACCTTCCCAAATTAAAAGATTCAAATTAAATCCCATCAATCACCTTCCTAATTAAATTAAATCACATTCCTAAACTAAATAAAATCAAATCTATTCCAATCAAATTACCTTCTTAAATTGAAGAGATCATTTCCTCATGAT
This sequence comes from Zanthoxylum bungeanum, assembly GCA_019454045.1. Classification (NCBI taxonomy): domain Eukaryota; kingdom Viridiplantae; phylum Streptophyta; class Magnoliopsida; order Sapindales; family Rutaceae; genus Zanthoxylum; species Zanthoxylum bungeanum. The sequence goes on from SKCR01044749.1 coordinate 3,875, forward strand.
ACACAAACTAAATATCCCCCCATAATTACACAATATTCCTTCCCTATTCGCATAAGGACAACCCCAACCCTTGCCTATAAAAAGAGGCATAAGCCAACCTTAGAACCCCAAGCATTCACGCCTCTCAAACTCAAGCACACACTACCCTAGCTAGCATTCACGCCTAAAGCATCCTAAAGACTCCCTCTATTGCCGTGAACAAGCCTCCAAAAACCCTTTAGCACTCACGCCTCCCTCTCTCACTGCCCACTGACCAAGCAAATTCAAACTGCCACTCACAACTTGAAGCCGTGATTTTCATAAAACATAAACCCTCCCTCACGTCCCACAAAGCAGCACAACTCTCACATTCTTCATGGTGAAGCAGTAACGTAATACACCTAGCAGCCCTCCACACAATACCCCCACTGACCCAGCAAACTACCATACAACTAGCCCCTGAACTGCACCCTGAAAGTACTGAAAATCAGTCCTTAAACTTCACTCCAAACCACCAAAAATCAGCCCAAAAACTGCCCAAATAACCGCATAAATAGCAACCCCAATACACCTCTATTACCGCAAAACATTAAGCCAAAACATTCACCAATTACTGTAAAAACAGTGACCAAAAAAACAGCAGCAAAACAGAGGAAACAACAGCCCAAAACAGCGAGGCAACGAAGGAAAAGAATGAACCATTAAATCGGAAAAGTTACAGAGCATCAACCCTTCCGAAAACCGTGTAACGCACTTCCAAGAGACGACTTAAGAGGTTAGACATGAGGGAACCTTTTTATTTATTCTCGCACTTTCTTTCCATTAGTTATTATTATTTCTTCGCATGCGTATTTAGTTTCATGTAAGTTGTGGCCATATGATGAATGAAATATTTGTTATCTCTTGCGGTATATCGGATGGAAACTCGGACGTAAATTCCATAGCCGAATCCGAATGGACGGTAGTGTAGCCTGCACTCGGGATACAATGATGCGTACCGCTTGAGAGACGCACATATTTCGTTTCATCCAAATTTATGTTTATTCATTTTTTTATTAGAAATAGTATGTTACTTTTATGCATGATTAGGTTTTTTAGTATGTTATTTTTATGCATGATTTAGTTATTTCTTTCGCATTAGGAACTTAATTATATCTCTTTTACATTTATGTTTAGATTATTATTTGTTTACATTGCCATGCTTATCGATATAAGGTATTCATGAGATTGTATGCTTGCCATTATTCTGACTTACTTTTATGCATGGAAACTTAGATATAGGTAGTATGCAAACTTAGATGTAGGTTGTTGTTGCGTACACTCGGTTATATTATTACGTAAATCCATTCATTACAAGTGGCATAAGTAAGGAACCATTCCGAACCCAACGGTTTGAGGTTTTCCCTTGCGAGGGGTGAGTCCGGCCTTAAATCATTTTCCCAATTCACACTGGGTGGCGACTCCATGTTATTTCTCCGGTTTAGTTCCCCCGTGGGCTACTCCGTACAGGATGAAAATATGATTAGCTATTGGAATTATCTCGTGAGAGACAGTATATTTTTTTAGTATCACATCAGGAGATCTACCTTGACCTAATGAAAGCAGCAAAGAATAGAAAGATGAACCAAAACTGGGGGCGACCAATCTACCATTTCTTATACAGCACGGTTCGAGAATGAACCACCACATCAGCAATGCCTCGGGGATGAGCTTCAGTACGCCGAGAAAGGCATTCCAAGGATGGAACATGGGTCGAGGCCCACATCAGTATCAGTTTGGGGATGAGTCCCAGGGTCGAGGCCCACATCAGTAGTAGTTTTGGGGATGCATCTCAAGGTTGAGGCCCACACATCAGCAGCAGTTTTAGGATGAGTCCCAAGGTTAAGGCCCACACATTAGTAGCAGTTTTGGGATGCGTCAAAGGGTTGAGGCCCACACATCAGCATCAGTTTTAGGATGAGTCCCAAGGTTAAGGCCCGCACATCAGCAGCAGTTTTGGGATGCGTCCCAGGGTCGAGGCCGACACAACCACGTCACCTTGAGTATGTGGTTTAGCATGCCAGGAATGGCGCTCTAGGTATGGAGCATGGGTCGAGGCCCACACAACCGCGACACCTCGGGTATGGGTTTAGCACGCCGGGTAAGGCACTCCGGGTATGAAGCATGGGTCGAGGCCCACACAACCGCGACACCTCGTGTATGGGTTTAGTACGTCGGGTATGGCACTCCGGGAATGGAGCATGGGTCGAGGCCCACACAACCGCGACACCTCGGGTACGGGGTTTAGCATGCCGAGTATGGCACTCCAGGTATGGAGCATGGGTTAAGGCCCACACAACCGCGACACCTCGGGTATGGGGTTTCTCACATCGGGTATGGCGCTCCGGGTATGGAGCATAGGTCGAGGCCCATAACCACAACTATCACAAACCATGACATCTCGGGTATCGGGTTTAGCATGCCAGGAATGGCGCTCCGGGAATGGGGCAAGGTTTGGAATGGGACCACATCTCATCAGTTCAGTAGGCAGTGATTCCTAGAGATCGCAGCATCTTGCAGGGATGAACCTCAGGGGTCGAAGCACCTCACCACAATATAAACTCAGTTCGAAGCAACAGGCAAGTCAAGTGGCAGATGGCGAGCCAGGTAAGTAACAATGCATTGCATAACTTTGATAGGATTGTCATTGTCACACACTGCACAAGTCCCATTAAAGTGGGGGCGACTGTAGGCACTGTATTTTTGCATATAAGTCCTGATGATGAGCCTCGTATGGAGGCACTACTCTTTAAGTCGTGGAAGTCGCGGGAAATAGACGTCGGAAGGGAAAAGTCAGAAATCAATCCCTTGTTAGATTAATTCGTTTGCTTAGCTTCGGATTTACTCGTTAGGCCTCTGTTTTAAAACTTATCCTTGGCCCAAAACCCCCGCATGCCACACACCAAGCCCATACACCACCAAACCACACACCAAGCCTACCAAAAGGACCAACCACACGCCCAAACCCCCTAATTCATACCCAAAACCTTCCAAAATAACAAATCCACACATTAAACACATGTTGAAATCAAACCAAATCACCTTCCCAAATTAAAAGATTCAAATTAAATCTCATCAATCACCTTCCTAATTAAATTAAATCACATTCCTAAATTAAATAAAATCAAATCCAATCCAATCAAATCAAATTACCGTCCTAAATTGAAGAGATCTTTTCCTTATTATACACAAACTAAATATCCCCCCATAATTACACAATATTCATTCCCTATTCGCATAAGGACAACCCCAACCCTTGCCTATAAAAAGAAGCATAATCCAACCTTAGAACCCCTAGCATTCACGCCTCTCAAACTCACGTACACACTACCCCAGCTAGCATTCATGCCTAAAGCATCCTAAAGACTCCTTCTATTGCCGTAAACAAGCCTCCAAAAATATCCTAGCACACACGCCGCCCCCTCTCACTGCCCACTGACCAAGTAAAATCAAACTACCACTCACAACTTGAAGCCGTGATTTTCATAAAACATAAACCCTCTCTCACTTCCCACAAAGCAGCACAGCTCTCACATTCTTCATGGCCAAGCAGTAACGTAATACACCTAGCAGCCACTCCACGTAATACCCCCACCAACCCAGCAAACTGCCGCACAACCAGCCCCTGAACTGTACCCTGAAACTACTTAAATCAGTCCCTAAACTGCACTCCAAACCACCAAAAATCAGCCCAAAAACTACCCAAATAACCGCACAAACAGCAGCCATAATACACCTCTATTACCGTAAAATATTAAGCCAAAACAGTCCCCAATTACTGCAAAAAACAGAGACCAAAAAATAGCAGCAAAACAGAGGAAACAGCAGCCCAAACTAGCGAGGCAACAAAGGAAAACAACGAACCAGTAAATCGGAAAAGTTACGGAGCATCAACCCTTCCGACAACCGTGTAACGCACTTCCAAGAGACGACATAAGAGGTTAGACCTGAGGGCACCTTTTTATTTATTCCCGCACTTTCTTTCCGTTAGTTATTATTATTTCTTCGCTTGCGTATTATAGTTTCATGTAAGTGGTGGCCATGGGATGAATGAAATATGTGTTATCTCTTGCGGTATATCGGATGGAAACTCGGACGTAAATTCTGTAGCCGAATCCGAATGGACGGTAATGCAGCCTACACTCGGGATACAATGCCATGTACCGCTTGAGAGACGCACATATTTCGTTTCATCTAAATTTATGGTTATTCGTTGTTTATTAGAAATAATATGTTACTTTTATGCATGATTAGGTTGTTTAGTATGTTATTTTTATGCATGATTTAGTTGATTATTTCCAAGCATGATTTAGTTATTTCTTTCGCATTAGGAACTTAATTATATCTCTTTTACGTTTATGTTTAGATTATTATTTATTTACATTGCCATGTTTATCGATTTAAGGTATTCATGAGATTGTATGCTTGCCGTTATTCTGACTTACTTTTATGCATGCAAACTTAGATATAGGTAGTATGCAAACTTAGATGTAGGTTGTTGTTGTGTAGACTCGGTTATATTATTACGTAAATCCGTTCATTACAAGTGGCATAAGTAAGGAACCATTCTGAACCCAACGGTTTGAGGTCTTCCCTTGTGAGGGGTGAGTGCGGCCTTAAATCATTTTCCTAGTTCACACTGGGTGGCAACTCCATGTTATTTCTCCGGTTTATTTCCCCCGAGGGCTACTCCGTACATGACAAAAATATGATTAGATATCAGAATTATCTCGTGAGAGGCAGTATAGTGTGTTAGTATCACATCGGGAGATCTACCTTGACCTAATGAAAGCAGCAAAGAATAGAAAGATTAACCGAAATTCGGGGCGACCAGTCTACCCTTTCTCATACAGCACGGTTCGAGAATGAACCATCACATCAGTAATGCCTCGGGGATGAGGTTCAGTACACAGAGAATGGAAATTCGAGGATGGATAATGGGTCGAGGCCCACATCAATATCAGTTTGGGGATGAGTCCCAAGGTCGAGGCCCAAATCAGTAGAAGTTTTGGGGATGCATCCCAGGGTTGAGGCCCACACATCAACATCAGTTTTGGGATGTGTCCCAGGGTTGAGGCCCACACATCACCATAAGTTCTGGGATGAGTCACAGGGTTTAGGCCCACACATCAGCAATAGTTTTGGGATGCGTCCCAAGGTCGAGGCCCACACAACCGCGACACCTCGGGTATGGGGTTTAGCATGCCAGGAATGACGCTCTGGGTATGGAGAATGGGTCGAGGCCTACACAACCGCGACACCTCGGGTATGGGGTTTAGCACGCCGGGTATGGCACTCCGGGTATGGAGCATGGGTCGAGGCCCACACACCCGCGACACCTCAGGTATGGGGTTTAGTATGCCAGGTATGGCACTCCGGGTATGGAGTATGGGTCGAGGCCCACACAACCGCGACACCTCGGGTATTGGGTTTAGCATGCCGGGTATGGTGCTCTGGTTATGAAGCATGGGTCGAGGCCCACAACCATAACTATCACAAACCGTGACACCTCGGGTATTGGGTTTAGCATGCCAGAAATGGCATTCCGGGAATGAGGCATGGTTCGGAAGGGGACCACATCTCATCAGCTCAGTAGGTAGTGATTCCTAGAGATCGCAACATCTTGCAGGGATGAACCTCAGAGGTCGAAGCACCTCACTACAATATAAACTCAGTTCGAAGCAACAGGCAAGTCAGGTGGCAGATGGCGAGCCAGGTAAGTAACAATGCATTGCATAACTTTGATAGGATTGTCATTGTCACACACTGCACAAGTCACATCAAATTGGGGGCGACTGTAGGCACTGTATTTTTGCATATAACTCTCAATGATGAGCCTCGTAAGGAGGCACTACTCTTTAAGTCGTGGAAGTCGCGGGAAACAGACGTCGGAAGGGAAAAGTCAGAAATCAATACCATGTTGGATTAATTCGTTTGCTTAGCTTCGGGTTTTCTCGTTAGGCCTCTGTTTTAAAACTTATCATTGGCCCAAAACCCCCGCAAGCCACACACCAAGCCCACCAAAAGGACCAACCACACACCCAAACCCCCTAATTCACGCCCAAAGCCTTCCAAAATAACAAATCCACACATTAAACACATGTTGAAATCAAACCAAATCACCTTCCCAAATTAAAAGATTCAAATTAAATCTCATCAATCACTTTCCTAATTAAATTAAATCACATTCTTAAACTAAATAAAATAAAATCCAATCAAATCAAATTACCTTCCTAAATTGAAGAGATCATTTCCTTATGATACACAAACTAAATATCCCTCCATAATTACACAATATTCCTTCTCTATTCGCATTAGGACAACCCCAACCCTTGCCTATAAAAAGAAGCATAAGCCAACCATATAACCCCTAGCATTCACGCCTCTCAAACTCACGTACACACTACCCTAGCTAGCATTCACGCCTAAAGCATCCTAAAGACTCCTTCTATTTCCATGAACAAGCCTCCAAAAACCCCCTAGCACTCACGCATCCCCCTCTCACTGCCCACTGACCAAGCAAAATCAAATTGCCACTCACAACTTAAACCCGTGATTTTCATAAAACATAAACCCTCCATCACGTCCCACAAAACAGCACAGCTCTCACATTCTTTACGGCCAAGCAGTAATGTAATACACCTAGCAGCCCTCTATGCAATACCCCCACTGACCCAGCAAACTTCCGCACAACCAGCCCCTAAACTGCAGCCTGAAACTACTGAAAATTAGTCCATAAACTGCACTCCAAACCACCAAAAATCAGCCCAGAAACTGTCCAAATAACCGCACAAACAGCAGCCCAAATACACCTCTATTACCGCAAAACATTAAGCCAAAATAGTGCCCAATTACAGCAAAAACAGGACCAAAAAAACAGCAGCAAAATAGAGGAAACAGCAGCCCAAAACAGTGAGGCAATGAAGGAAAACAACGAACCAGTAAATCAGAAAAGTTGCGGAGCATCAACCCTTCCGACAACAGCGTAACGCACTTCCAAGCGACGACTTAAGAGGTTAGACCTGATGTCACCTTTTTATTTATTCCCGCACTTTCTTTCCGTTAGTTATTATTATTTCTTCACATGCGTATTATAGTTTCATGTAAGTTGTGGCCATGGGATGAATGAAACATGTGTTATCTATTGCGGTATATCGGATGGAATCTCGGACGTAAATTCCATAGCCGAATTCGAATTGACGGTAGTGCAGCCTGCACTCGGGATACAATGCCGCGTACCGGTTGAGAGACGCACATATTTCGTTTCATCCAAATTTATGTTTATTCGTTGTTTATTAGAAATAGTATGTTACTTTTATGCATGATTAGGTTGTTTAGTATGTTATTTTTATGCATGATTTAGTTGATTATTTCCAAGCATGATTTAATTATTTCTTTCACATTAGGAACTTAATTATATCTCTTTTACGTTTACGTTTAGATTATTATTTGTTACATTGCCATGCTTATCGATTTAAGGTATTCATGAGATTGTATGCTTGCCGTTATTCTGACTTACTTTTATGCATGCAAACTTAGATATAGGTAGTATGCAAACTTAGATGTAGGTTTTTGTTTCGTAGACTCAGTTATATTTTTACGTAAATCCGTTCATTACAAGTGGCATAAGTAAGGAACCATTCCGAACCCAACGGTTTGAGGTCTTCCCTTGCGAGGGGTGAGTGCAGCCTTAAATCATTTTCCCAGTTCACACTGGGTGGCGACTCCATGTTATTGCTCTGGTTTAGTTCCCCTGTGAGCTACTCCGTACTCCCGACTAGGCCGCGAGCCTGGAACAGCATAGCCGATTTCTGTGTCCTACAATCCCAAATTTGCTATACATCAAATATACATCAAATTATAACATATATATATATATATATATATATATATATATATATTATATATATATATATATATATATATATGAAAAGCCCCAAATTTTGAGTGGGTTAAGAACCCTAATTTCACAAATTACTCAAATTGGGCAATTTATATTAAATTGATAAAATTCAATACTTTAATCTTCAAATTACCACACCAATTAAATCTCAGCATCATGAAATTATTCAAGAACAATTCTAGGCTAATTATGAAGGGCTAATTAACTCTAGAATGGCAACTTTAATTTTCTAATTAATTTATTAAACTTAATTACAATAATAAGCAAATAAATTAATTATCATGCATGAACACATCCAACAAGCATCCAACAAATTTAATTACAAACTAAAAGATTAGAGGCATGATCTTAACAAAACAATTGAAGTTAAGAAATATTGAAACATTTTTCATGTAGAAAAAGAAGTGAAATTACTTACAAAATTCTCATTTTTGCTTTGATTTCCCTTTCTTTTTCAAACCAAATGCTCTCAACTCACTTTTGTAATTTTTGTTTAGCTTGTGTTGTTGTGAAAAATGAATCAAAATAATTTTGATATACAATTTTTCACTATGGCCGAATATGCACCAAAAAACCAATAAATAATTTATTTAATTTTGTTACATTTTGATTAGTCCACCTTTTTGGAAAATTAAAGTCATCACTTTAACTTTAATAAAGCAAATCAATATTTGTTCCAATGGAAACTTGCCATAATAAAGCATAAATTATTATTTAAGATATTTATTATTTTAATTAATTTAATTATTTAACATTATAATAATTAAATAATTAAATACAAATATCTTAAATATATGTATTAAATTTACATTAAATATCTCAAATACATATATTAATGATATATGTCAAATATCACAAATTGATATTTAATTAATGTGTATTTAATAAAATCAAGTATTAAATACAAATACACATTAATTCGGAAATGACCGTTAGGTCCCGTTTGCATGTATTTTTCGTTTAACCATTAAACGAGTTATAAATAATCAGTATTATTCATAACAGTTGCTCTAGTGCTCTTCTAGTATATTTTATTAGTGAGACTCTCTAGATTCAGGCATATCCGTCACGAAATCCAATTTCGTGTCCATAATTCACCTACCCATAAATTATGACGACCACATATAAACTCACTGAATCATACAGGTCGAGGTCAATGCATACGTATAATCCCTCCATCACAGGTATCCGGATTATCCTAGAGATATAGATATAGACGTCAAATCTCTATATGAATAATCTTGTCGACGTATCTATTAGCAATCTTTAAATAACATTCAGAACTCACTTCCGAAGTATACTATGGCCATAGATTTAACATATTGTTAATCACATTTGGACTACCTATGCTCTGTACACAGAACTGACGGATTCTATCTTGATACACACAGGTATTCATGAGCATAAGTCCACACCCAATGAACAGGCGGAGGTCTGATCTAAATAGATCGGTGACGTGACTGTCATCTAAGTGTGGAGGATAACTCATATATCCACAGTGGTATCTCAAGTCAAAGAATCACTATAATACTCAACCCGAGAAGATTCCTATTGACGTTGGTGTACCATTTATTAGGAAATCTTCGGTGAGTCATTCAGTGTTTATCAAATAAACACCTACACGTCTATACGAGTCTCCCAATACTCATGGTTTTTGGGATAAACCATCAAACCAAGTCCGATATACGACATGTACTTGTCTCAGCGGATTTTACTAACCGACCCGTGTCAGTAAATATTGACCTGGAACTTAATTTAAGGATATACAACTTATAGTGACACTTCCCAATGTCAATTACAAACTATGTTTTAACTGCGCACTACGTTGTAAATCATTGGGTCTTTGTCTAATACATATACATATCACTAAACCAGATTTAGTTTCAATCTAATCAATCCAATCGAAATTAGATCGAATACGTATATAAAAGACAAGAGGTGCTACCATTTATAATAGTAATATTATGGAAAAATGTATTGCTCGTAATCATGAATCGGACATAAATATGATCTGGATTGGCGCTCTGAGCACCAACCCTAACACCAAGGTGTAACGACTATATTACCGTTGAAGATTCAAGCTGTATACCAGATTACTGACTGGTATGGAGGCCAGTATGTTGGTGTGCTTACCGGTATGGTCCATGCCGATTTTCGAGAGCATGTAAACTATGAAGGTTCACTGGTATGAAGATCGGTATGCTCTAGGCCGGTTCGAATAACTATTCAAACTCTATAGTGACCAGTATGAGTGACCGGTATGGAGTAGTACGATTCCAAAAGCGATGCAAAACTGCTCAAAACAGAGCAATGATATAGGTATGCTGGTGTAGGTGACTGGTATGCCGGTGTCAATGCCAAAATGTAGGATTTGAAGGTTGAAATCATTTTGCACATGATTCTAATGCATCTACATGAATGTGAATATGTTCTATGAGCTTAGAGACTTAAATAAACAACTCACTTATAAAGATAGCCATAAGTTAAGACTACATAATATATTCTTCGTCTGTCTCTTGAGTCTTCACATCCATTGCTATTCACCACCAATGTGCTTCAACATCTTTTTTATAATATCCAGTAATGCGCGTCGAAGTCTTCTAGTATTGCATCATCAAAATCCATCTTGAGAATATGTCACTAATATTTTCTCTCTCCTCTAACTTTTTCATATTTCTAACCAATGATATTAGGACAAATTTTGAAGCTCATTTAACCGTACCCATCTAACAATTACTGCCATCCAGATAATTTCTTTAGAACTATTAGACAGGCAATTACATATAAAAAGTCACAAGTAAAATAAAGAACATACCCACATCTGTTTAGATTTGATAAAAAGGAATGGAAGCCTTGAAATAGCAAGTAGTAGTGACCAAATGTTATATGATTCTGCAGTGATACCCTCCAATTGAATTTTCACATTGTGGTTTACAAATTGAAATCGGATGTATTATTGACCTGAATTGTGTTTATTTTTTTTATAATATTCCTTCATAGTGTTTTAATAATAATAATCGGTTAAGATTTAATTACGTTAAAAATTTTATTTAATAATTATTAATTACGATCGTAAAAAAACACAAAACTTTTAGCTGAATCCAAATCGTTACAAATTTGATGGGCTCTCACTGAATGACTCAAGTCCGTTTCTCTTCTCTCTCTCACTCTCACTCTCAACTTTTTAGATATGGGCTAGCTTTTTGTCTTTTTATTTTTTGTTATTTAGTTTCTTAAACCTTGTGTCATTGATCCTTGTAGGTCTCTGGCTAATTATCAAAGCCAAAAAGCATATCCATGGAGAGGAACAATATGAACACGAGTAATAACAGCTTGAAAGATCACAAAAAGATGGAAGATTTTTATTGGAACTACTCTAACAGTAACAACAGCCAGCAGCAGCCCCAGAGCTATGGAGAAGAATATCTGAGTGGATTTTCATGGCCACCAAGATCTTACACATGCAGCTTCTGCAAAAGAGAGTTCAGATCTGCTCAAGCTCTTGGTGGTCACATGAATGTTCATAGAAGAGACAGAGCCAGGCTCAGGATGTCACCTCCACTTCCAAGAGATAATAACAGTAATGGTCAGTCCTCATTTCTCAACCTTAACCCTAACCCTAATTTCATCTCTACCCCGCCTTTGGTTCCTCCTTTTTCTTCTTTTTCTTCTCAATCTTCAGCTTCTCCAAGTGAAATGAAGAAATGGGGTGCCCTAAATGATCCTCTATGCCCCATAGATTCAATGAAAAAGAGTGCAAAATCATTTTCCGGGGCCGAAGAATTGGATGGATGTAAGCTTACAAATAAGGCAACTGAGATTGTGAAGTTGGACTTGGAAATCGGTCTGATCAGTGACTCAAAGGAGGATTTAGATTTGGAGCTTCGATTGGGGTACTCTTAGATAAATTATTTAACTAGCTACATCTCTATTTATGAACATATGTTGCTGTAGTTGGACCACTACACCACTTTGTCTTCATTTCTCTGCATTTATATTTTCTCTTTTTAATTTCAAGAGTAAGTAAATGAAGAAGCCTAGAGATTTGTAGGAGAATGTAAGATTTAGAACTTAGCTGTTTTTCTGCGTTTCAATTTATATTTACTTAATGAAATTTTCATGTTTCATAATCCATCGGTTGAAATTCAAGTATTGGTTTGAGAGTTAAAATTTATCTTATACTTATATTCATAAACTAATATCACTTTTATGGAATATTTTCCGTTTCTTTTTTAATTTATATATTTTGGTTTGAGTTTTGCTCATCAAATAGCATCAATTTTTATTTTTAATTTTTTTCTTCATGTTTCTACTTCTTTGCTCTATTAATTATTGTTATTGGTATGAGGTTCTTGTTAGGTCAACTGTAACTTAACAACACAAAGATCGGATTTAATCAATTAATCAATCACATATGGTACTCTTCAATGGAGGATATGGGAAAAAGAAAAAAATGCATAGGAGAAGATGAAGATAAGTAAAAAAAAATAATAAATTAAATTAAATTTTATAAAAAGAAGAAGGGTCTCTTGGGCTAGCTATTATAAGGTGGTTTATAACCTGCTGCCTAACCAACATAATTATGTCCAGTGACAGGATTTAAGTACATATAATAAACAATTAACTGAGATACTTTGACAGTATCTTATAAGAAGTGATCAGAAGAAGGTGAATAAATAAATTTTGTTTGCTTCCATCCTAACCAAAATAAGAGAGACCAGTGAAAATGATAAACAATTAAACTGAGATATTTTGATATAATAATAACCTAAAAAGTGATATTGCATGATGATGGTGCTGTAATATCCCACAGAGGATTGTAATTGATAATTCGCGACTATGAACAGAGTAGATATTATCCGTTTGGTTTTATTATTAGGCTTTGTATTTCAAAATACGTTTATTAAATTAAGAAAATTCATGACTTATAAACTAATTCATAATCCTCCACTAACGATGTAGGATATTACATTACATCTCTTATGATATTTGTACTTAAGAATAACCATTTACAAATTACTGAATTACTAGTCTAAACATATGAATATCAATTGAAATCAGCTCTCTTTAATATAATCAGATATTAAGAACCATGTAAACAAGTAGGCTCCTTGTTTTTTCATAATAGCTTTAATTAATTTCATCTTTTAGCATTACAACAAAAAAAATTGATTTGTTCTGGAATGCAAGCTGCATATGGGAAAGGATATGGCATTGATTAGGTCATGTTCCAAAAAAGAAAACTCTTTCGTTTGAATCACTGGAACAAATTGTATTTGTTTCATGGAAATCGAAATCTACAACCACACAAAATGAACAAAATTGACTTCCCTAGCTTTTTTGACAAGTCATTTTCCATACATACATCTTATATTGTGCATTATTACAATCATGATAGCATATATATCATAATTGAATTCAAGTTCCAATGCAAAATTCATGATTGTATTCGTATACAGTAAAAAAGAAAAATGATTAACATACATGTCATTAAATTTAAACAATCAGTACGAGTATAAGCCCCAACCACCCATTTGCCTGCCCTTATTGATCCAAGTTTCAACACTTAATTTGTGCTCATAATTTATATACGTGTGTGTGAGAGGATCTAATGAGGGAGACACTAAAAGACAGAAAAATATATCTCAATATATTAAAAGATAAATAATATTGTATTAAAATCTGTATTTTCTTTATATGGATCCTTCATTATATATATATATATATAAATGAAGATTTTCGGGTCCGGACGTCCGGATGATCTGGACGCGTGTTTTCTTCAATAAATCAATGTTGCTTTATGAGTCAAAGAATAAAACAACGTTGGTTTATTTAAGAAAACACACCTCCGGATCGTCCGGACATCCGGACCTAATCTGATTATATATATATATATATAAGCCCCGAAAATTCGATTTTCTTTCAAATATGTAATTAGGCTCAAGTTTATGTTCTTTAATGATTCCATCATAAACTTTATGTGCTTAAGTTTGTGGATATTAGGAACCACTCATTACTTGGGTGGTAAATCCCTTTTTTTCTCACACATTATGACAGAAGTTAAATGAACCCAAACTCGTAATGATTCAATGTTTAAATAGGAAAGATTTTCTTTCATATATTTGGATGTTACCCATTTCAAGCTCGGACGTTTGACTTGCATAAGCACGACCTAGGCAAAGTTGAATGAACCCAAACCCTAATTACATCATAATATACCTATCTAGATAGGGTGCAGATACGACCCACTCTGTGCATAGACACCCAAGCCGTGTAGCAGCAATTTAGACAAGGTTGAATGAACCCACACAACGAGACTGGGATCGCAATTGGTCCGGATGAGATGGGATATGCAAATCATGGTCTCGTCCTAATTTTGGATTTGAGATGTGAAATCTCACAAATCTCATAAGGATTAGTTAGGATCTAAATCTCTATTAGGATTTGTCAATTCTAGTCCCATCCCGATTATAGATTTTAGATGAAAAATCGTCTTGAATTCGAAAACGAGTGGTCGGGATCCGAATCCCGATCGATATTTGAGATTAAACCATCTTGAATATGTTTGAATAATATGAGATCTCGAATTCTAATAAAATTCAGAATTTTCTATTATCCCTCGTAATCTCTTATCATGATTGAGTTATCTATGCATTTATAAACCAAAATCAATACATTTGCATAGTTTAAGTAACCCTTATATAATCAGTACAATACATGGTAATGATAAATGAAACTGAAAAGTTACACAAGCAAAATGTAAGCAATCTCTGTCAGGTAAAATAGTAGCATGAATACCAAGTAAATAGGAAGAAATGATGTGAAACAGAAGTAGAGTGACTTGTGAGTGATGTGTTTGGATTCATTTTCCCAAAACCTGATGGCTTTGCATGTTCCTGACAATTTCTGGGTGTCTAATGGTATGATGACATTTCCTTCGGAGAGTTCACAGCATTACAGAGAACTGAGAGACCCCAAATTCTTTCCTAATGTAGCACTCAATTCTTTTAAATACATTCATATACTTATCATAAAAATATTAGTTGTATTTTTTGAATATTGATTCAATATCGATTGTGAGAATTTATGAAGAAAATGTGAATTAATATTTACTTGAATTTAGAATTAAAATGAGAGGTCTTAATATAGGCATTATACACAACTATCATAATAAATACACAACAGCCATATTAAAAATACAACAACACAATTACCAACTACACAACTAACAACTACACACTACACAACTATCAACTACACAACTAACCACCCCCCCTCAAACTCAAGGTGGTTTAGACAAAACTAAATTGAGTTTGGAAACAAGTGTAGTGTAACGTCCTGGAAGAAATGATTTGGTGAAGACATCAGCTAGATGATAAGTGGATTGGAGATACTTCAAGGAAATAGCGCCACGAGTAACGTGTTGCGAATGAAATGACAATCGATCTCAATGTGTTTGGTGCACTTATGAAAAATATCATTATGTGCTATTTCAATAGCACTTTTGTTGTCACAGTAAAGAGTGAGAGATAATGGTTGAGGGACTCTCATATCTTCTAGGAGCCAACGTAACCATAGAAGTTCAGTTGTAGTAGCAGCAACAGCTCTATATTCAGCCTCAGTAATCGAGCGGACAACCAATGTCTATTTCTTGCAGTGCCAAGAAATAAGTGAGTCGCCAAGAAAAATACAGTAACCCGTAGTTGATCGACGATCAGTAGGGTCTCCTGCCCAGTCAGAATCAGAATAGGCTCGAAGAACCAATGATAAAGTTGCAGAAAAATGGAGACCAGTATAGAGAGTTCCTTTAACATAACGAAGAATCTGAAGCACTGCAGCATAATGAGTAGAATGAGGAGCGGTCATGAACTGAATGACAATGTGAACTGCATAAGAAATGTCTGGTCGAGTGACTATAAGATAAATGAAGCTTCCAACCAATTTTCTGTAGAGAGTAGGATCATCAAGATGAGTTATATCTTCATCTATAGGTGTAAGACGAATATTATAGTCAATTGGAGTTGGAACTGTCTTGCTGTCTGTAAGGCCAGCTCGAGAAAGAAGATCATAGGCATACTTGGTGTGGGAACACAGAAACTGGGCGACGCATGCTGTTCCGGGCTCGCGGCCCGGTTGGGAGTACGGAGTAGCCCGCAGGGGACTAAACCGGAGAATAATGGAGTCGCCACCCGGTGTGAACCACGAAAATGAGATTTAAGGCCGCACTCACCCCTCGCAAGGGAAAACCTCAAACCGTTGGGTTCGGAATGGTCCCTTACTTATGCCACTTGTAATAAAATAATTTGTGCAATAATCTTACCAAGCCTAAGCAACATATTTCCAAGGATAAGTCACTCCTAAGTTTGCATGCATAGGTACAAAGCTCATATCTAAGTTTACATATAACACATTTTCATGCTTGTATACAACCTATTTGTATATAATCTATGTCCGAATTCATGCATAAAGATAAATTGACATACGAAAGACATACAATTTCACATTGGTAGGCACAGAAGCGCAAACACATAGCCTTCATATAAGCATGCATATTAAGGAAAGACACTTAAGCGTATAATAGAAATAGATAACTAAAGAGGTAAGACAAATGCATGAGGTAAAAAGAGATAACTATATGCTAAGATAGACATGTCGTGATGTGATACAGGAGGACCTGTTTACTGTGGTCGTTCGTGCGGCGTTCGTATACGGGTTCGAACGGTAAACAGAAGGTTCGCGTTCGTATAGTGTTTGATAACGCGTTCGAACGGGACCAGACAGAAAATATGCATTCGTGTGGCGTTCTGAAACGCGTTCGAACGGGGTCACAGCAGCGACCTCCAAAATGCAGTAAAAAACATGACACATACATGGACGGATGAATAGATGACATCTAATAAATAATAACAGGCTAAAAGCGCGGCAAAGCATCGTGGTAAAGGATTTTAACCTCTCAAAATAGAGGACCTTTAATCACACTTACTAAGCCCATGCGTAATTAACAAAATACATATATAAAAAGTAAAGACAATGATATCGGACTTCGTATACCCGATTGAACACACCTTACATTCAACCGAATATTCATCAACCGGTGCGGCAAAGCATCGTGGTAAAGGGTTTTAACCCCTCAAAATAGGGGACCTTTAATCCAACTTACTAAGCCCATGCGCTCGATCACATCATGCATATAAACAAATAACATGCGGAAATCAAGTAGCGAATAATAAACAAATCAAAATAATATAAAACGAAATATGCGCCGTTTACTCAAGTGGTACGTGGAGTTGTATCCCGAGTACAGATCATACTACCGTCCATTCGGAATCGGCTATGAAATTTATGTCCGGGTTTCCATCCTATATACCATAAGAGGCGACACATTTTTCATTTTATTCAAGGGCCACAACATACACCATTTCACATGTATTTTGTATCTATTCAAAGGCCACAACATGCATCACTCCATAATAATCATGCAAACGAAACTCAATAAATAATAAAGATACAACTGAGAACGGATGTGAAAAGTACCCTCAGGTCTAACCTTTTATGTCGACTTTCGGACTCGCGTTTCACGGTGATCGGAAGGGCCAAAGCTCCGCAACTTTCTGGTTCACTGGTTCAACGCTTTAGCTTGTTGTTTTGCTGTTTTGGTCGCTGTTTTCACTTCGTTTCCTGCTTTCTTGGACTGCAGTTTCTGGTTACTGTTTTAGGTGTGTTTCGGGGGCTGTTTTAGAGGCTATGAGGGTGCGGTTTTGGAGATTAACTTGGCAGTTTTGGGAGGCTTGTGGCGTGAAATATGGGCTGCTGCAGGGCTGTTATGGGTGCTGAGTGTTCTATGCGAGGCTGTTCTTGGTCAGAAGGGGCGCTGAATGGTGAGAGAACTGGGTGTTGTTTTGTGTCGGTGTGCTCAGTTTGTAGTGGGTGTGTGGCGCGGTTTGAAGCTGATCGTGAGGAGGCTGTGAGTGATGGTGGGGTGCTACGTGTGAGTATGAGGCAATGCTTCTGAATGGTTTGAGGGCTAGCTGTATTTATGCGTTAAATAGGCGTTGGCTTGTGATGGACGAAGGGCTTTGTGAAGGCTTTATGGCGTGAGGCAGGTGGTGCAGGGGGGTTGGATGCGTTGATTTGGCTAAGGGCAGTGTGTGATGATGGCGTGCCTGTGTCAAGCCGTGTGTGTGTGTTCAGTGAGAGGGGGACGTGTGGAGGGTGCAAGGGCAGTTGATATTTTGTTGTGAGTACCGTGAATCTTCCAATGAGAGAAAGCTACAAGTTCAACAAGGGTTCTTAAGAGTGTTAGTGTTTATTATTCTTTCTGTTTTTTCCGTGAGTGAGAGAGATTGAGGAGGGGGTTGGCTTTGGTTTTTGGTTTTTTATATAGACAAAGGCTAGGGCTTCCCCTTATCTCACAAGGAATAGATTGGATTTGGTGTCAAACAAGGAAAAGATTTGATTGATTGGGGGGGACAAATTTTGGTGAATTAGGAAGGTTGAATATTTAGTTTGTGTTGATTAGGCATACAATATTTTAAGTTAGGAATAATATATGATTGATTGATTTTAACTTGGTATGATTACATTTCATGTTTTTTTTATATTTGGTATATGACTTAATTAATATTTAATTTAATTTGGTATATGTTTTAATATTTTATTTAGTTTGGTATATGTTTTAATATTTTATTTAATTGGGTTGTATTTTGAGGGCCTTGGGCGTGTGGGCCAAGTGTGATGGGCTAGGTGTTGTGTTAGTTTGGTGAGTGGGTTTGGGCCAAGGTTAAATGGTTCTGGGTTTTTTAAGCCAAAGGTGCTTTAAAACGGAGGTACAACGAGTGAGCCTGGAGCTAAACAAGCGAATAAAATTTAACGAAATACTGATTCCCTTCCGAAAACCGTTTCCCGTAACTTCCTTGACTAAAAAGGTAGTGTCTCCAGATGAGACTCATCATAGGGACTCACATGCAAAAATGCAGTGCCTACAGTCGCCCCTACTTTGATGGGACTTGCGTAATGTGTAACAGTGACAATCCTATCAAAGTTATGCAATGCATTTTCCCTTATCTGGCTCGCCAGCTGCCACCTGGCTTGCCTGTTGCTTCGAACTGAGTTGATCTGGTGGTCTATTTTCAAACTGTGCTCCATTTTTGGAGCGCTATTTTCGGCATCTGATGTATGTGCTCCATTTTTGGAGTGCCATTTTCGGCTTCTGCTGTGTGTGCTCCATTTTGGAATGCCATTTTCGGCAGCTGTTATGTGTGCTCCATTTTCGAGTGCCATTTTCGGCATTTGCTGTGTGTGTTTCATTTTGGAACGCCATTTTCGGCATCTGTTGTGTGTGATCCATTTTGGAGCGTCATTTTCGGCCTCTGTTGTGGTAGCGGTCCATTTCTGAACCGTGCTGTCCGAGAATGTGGCTCATTTTGAACCGTTACTTGATGAGGTGGTCTTTGCCGCTACAATCCTGCGAAAACAAAAATTGTATATATGTGATATGTATACATGTATGTATGGATGCATGATGCTGATGTGGGCCTCGCCCCCAAACCGATATCGATGTGGGCCTCGCCCCTAAACTGACATTGATGTGGGCCTCGACCCCAAACTGATACTGATATGGGCCTCGCCCCCAAACCGATGCGGATGTGGGCCTCGACCCTCGGGACTCATACCCAAACCGATACTGATGTGGGCCTCGGCCCTGAGACTCATCCCAAACTGTTACTGATGTGGGCCTCGGCCCTGGGACTCATCCCCAAACTGATGCTGACATGGGCCTCACCCCCAGACCGATACTGATATGGGCCTCGCCCCAAACTGATACTGATATGGGAATCGCCCCCAGCTGATACCGATATGGGCCTCGCCCCAAACTGATACTGATGTGGGCCTCGCCCCCAACTAATACTGATATAGGCCTCGCCCCCAGACCGATACTGATATGGGCCTCGCCCCAAACTGATACTAATATAGGCCTCGCCCCCAGCTGTTACTGATATGGGCCTCGCCCCAAACTGATACTGATGTGGGCCTCGCCCCCAACTGATACTGATATGGGCCTCGCCCCCATCTAATACTGATGTGGGCCTTGCCCCCAACTGATACTGATATGGGCCTCGCCCCAGACTGATACTGATATGGGCCTTGCCCCAAAATGATACTGATGTGGGTCTCGTCCCCAACTGATACTGATATGGGCCTCGCCCCCAGACTGATAATGATAAGGGCCTCGCCCATGTGATTCATTCCTGAAAACTGCTGACATTGTACTGTTGCCGCTTCTGGTTGGCTTGCATTTGACGCTTTCTCTTTTTCTCCTTTGAAACATGTTATTATAAAACAGAACAAACACAAAAAGGATGCAAATATGTTACGTGTATGCATGCATGCATGAATGAATTTTCTATTCCGTTGGGTTAGGTCTTCTGCCAGTCCTCCTGGTTATCATTCGGCCTTTTCTTCCTCAGGCGAAATACTGCTTCAATCTATCTATGTTGATTGGCTCGGTGAACTCATTCCCCTCCAAACCTGACAGTCTTACTGCCCCGTTCCCCATTTTCTGAATGGCTATCCTATCTTCTGATTGCTTCTTTCGGGAATTCCCCGTGTTCTAAACATCGCTGAGTATCATAGTACTAGGGTTGAATGCTTTTGTCAAACATACTCATGTTGCAGGTTGGAAGGAGAGACTCAGGCAAGTAAACGAAATGAATGTCTTTATTATCATTTAAGAAATAGTTCGAACAGGTAGACCAAATCAATGTCTATATTAAAAATGTAGGATCAAATAAACTAGGAGGAACAACTTCATCATTCGCGGCATTGCCTTCTTTCTTGATCTACGGTTCTTCACTGTCATCCCCTATCTCCATGTAAGAAGCTTGGTGGTTAAGGGTTTGGAGGACAAAAGTTTCGGGCAATCCAGAGTTGATCATGTAGGTGGGTGGTGGAACGGAGTGGTAATTTGTTAGGGGGTTCCAATATGTGTTGGGTTGTTCTTTCTCAAGATCGGGTATTTTATGGGCATCAATGAGGTTTTGGATTTCATGCCTAAGATGGGTGCAGTTTTCAGTTTCGTGGCCTCTCCTCTGATGGAAGTGACAATACAGGCTTAGGTCAAGGTTGGGTGGTATAGGATCTGGAAGTGGTTTAGGCTCTAAGGGTTTTAGGAGTCCTTGTCCCTTCAATTTCTCAAGCACCTTAGATAACGGCTTCCCCAGGTTAGAAAAATGCCGGTTCTTGATGGCAGCAACCTCGGTAGTAGCAGGTTTAGTCTCAGAATGCCCCCCAAAAGTTCTTCTATTCTGGCCATAAAACTTTCTCTTTTCAGCCTCCTCTTCTTCAATATCCATAACAGTCTCTCTCAACTGTCGGAAATCAGTAATCATGGATGTCATCCTCCTCAGCTTACCATAAATAGAGGGCTTGGTGCCCTTGATAATCATCTTAATTTGGTCTTTCTCTGAAGGCCGAGTCTGCATTTTCAAAAGCTGGCTTCTTCAGCGATCCACATACTCTTTGAAAATTTCCTCTGGCTTCTGTTTAGTGTTCTCCAAATCATGGAGTGACAAGTCAATCTCTAAGTCTGTAACATATTGCTTCAGAAAAGCATCAGCTAGTTCTCTCCAATCTTCCTTAACCTTCTTCTCAAGGCTATGATACCAAACCACATGTGCCCCCTCGAGTGACATCCCAAACATCTTTTGGACCTGGCGCTGTGATAGGCCCACTGAACTCATGAATGATACATATTGCTGCAGATGGACTCTCGGGTCTCCATTCCCATTAAACTTGGCCATGTCGGGCATTTTAAACTGAGCTGGCAGCTATTCTCCGAAGGTCATTGCCTCATAATCTAACAACTCTTCATGTTTACCCCTCATTTTGCGGGTAACTATTTCAACCTTATCCCGGAGCTTCTGAAATTCTGCCTGAGACCCAATCACTCTGCCTATTGCATACTCTACCATGTCATCATCAAAAGTGGGCATATCATCCCCCAACCCATTCAGAGGCTCATCGCGCCTCACATTCTCAGAATTTCCCCCAGCACGGGGTACAACCATATTTGCCATGGCGGTAGTCAAGGCTTGCAACTGTTCGGTAATCTTGGCGAAACCGTTTTCCAACTGATCTATCTGGGATACCTCGTTATCAGACGTACTCATATCTGTTACCAGTATTTTAGTGAGTCTTCACTCTTCCCCAACCCAACGGGAATCTATGATGGCTTTTAGACACAAGAATTAACTTGATGCGTGTATGCATGAAATGAATGAGATGCATGTGATACAAGGAATATATCAACTTATTAAAATTTTCACATAAATCGGCCCATCATCATTTTAGAAGCTTTTGGGCTAACTGTCATAGGAGTGAACTCGTCCCAGTTTAAATGGCCCAACAAGTTCACATCTCATGGCAAGAAGTCCAACCGTATCCAAATGATAATGTTCCTACAAACATATAATGGCACATTGGCGTTTTAGAAGCTTTTAGCCCAATCATCATAAGATATGTTCTTGCCCCAGTTTAAATGGCCCAACAAGCCCATACCTCATGACAAAAGGTCTGAATGGATCCAAACGACCATGTTCCCAAACACAAGCATACAGAAATAATTTCTATAGAGTGGCCCTTCAACATTTCAGAAGCTTTTGGCCCAATTGTTATAGGATACGAACTCGTCCCAGTTTAAATGGCCCAACAAGTTTGCATTTCTGACAAGAAGTCCAACTGCATCCAAATGAGGATGGTCCACAAGCACAAGGAAATAGTTGCTATAGGCCATACAACCCCAGTCTACGTGTGGGTTTGTGGGAGTGTAGACAAAGACTCTCGCCGGTGAAGGATTGCCCACAACTAGGTCTCCCCACTCAAGGGTTCGAGCGACCAAGTGAGCACACCTTTTTATACCTTAAGGTACGTTCCAATGAGCTATGGTGTATGACTGACTGTCAAATGGATTTCCCGTTGTAGATTCCCCAGAGGGAGGGTGGAGCGAGGCTCTCTTAAGTACCCAAGCCTCTTAGGCTCTTATCGCTTGGTGACAGGAATAAGCAACAAGTCCTCCAGATTAGTCTGTCACAATAGGCTACAAGTAGATGATTATCTAGGTGCTTTCACAGCTTTTCCTTCTAGAAAGGTAGTGAGTGAAGGAAGACACCAAACCATTACCCAGCCTAAACAATATGCCTTTGATTAAACCCATTTTAACTCACAGTAGACACGGTTAATTAGAGCACAAATCATAATATTACAAGACATTATTTCGGGGCCGATTCTCTATCCCCAGTGGAGTCGCCAGACAGTGGGAACACAAAAACTGGGCGACGCATGCTGTTCCGGGCTCGCGGCCCGATTGGGAGTATAGAGTAGCCCGCGACGGACTAAACTGGAGAATAATGGAGTCGCCACCCGGTGTGAACATGGAAAATGAGATTTAAGGCCGCACTCACCCCTCACAAGGGAAGACCTCAAACCGTTGGGTTCGGAATGGTCCATTACTTATGCCACTTGTAATAAAATGATTTGTGCAATAATCTTACCAAGCCTAAGCAAAATATTTCCAAGGATAAGTCACTCCTAAGTTTCCATGCATAGGTACAAAGCTCATATCTAAGTTTATATATAACATATTTTCATGCTTGCATACAACCTATTTGTATATAATCTATGTCCGAATTCATGCATAAAGATAAATTGACATACGGAAGACATACAATTTCACATTGGTAGGCACAGAAGCGCAAACACATAACCTTAATAAAGATACAACTGAGAACAGATGTGAAAAGTACCCTCAGGTCTAACCTTTTATGTCGACTTTCTGACTCGCGTTTCATGGTGATCGGAAGGGCCAAAGCTCCGTAACTTTCTGGTTCACTGGTTCAACGCTTTAGCTCGCTGTTTTTCTATTTTGGTCATTGTTTTCTCTCTGTTTCCAGCTGTCTTGGACTGCAGTTTTTGGTTACTGTTTTAGGTGTGTTTCGGGGGCTGTTTTAGAGGCTATGAGGGTGCGGTTTTGGAGATTAACTTGGCAGTTTTGGGAGGCTTGTGGCGTGAAATATGGGCTGTTGTAGGGCTATTATGGGTGCTGAGTGTTCTATGCGAGGCTGTTCTTGGTCAGAAGGGGCGCTGAATGGTGAGAGAACTGGGTGTTGTTTTGTGTCGGTGTGCTCAGTTTGTAGTGGGTGTGTGGCGTGGTTTGAAGCTGATCGTGAGGAGGCTGTGAGTGATGGTGGGGTGCTACGTGTGAGTATGAGGCAAGACTTCTGAATGTTTTGAGGGCTAGCTGTATTTATGCGTTAAAGAGGCGTTGGCTTGTGATGGACGAGGGGCTTTGTGAAGGCTTTATGGCGTGAGGCAGGTGGTGCAGGGGGGTTGGATGCGTTGATTTGGCTAGGGGCAGTGTGTGATGATGGCGTGCCTGTGTCAAGCCGTGTGTGTGTGTTCAGTGAGAGGGGGACGTGTGGAGGGTGCAAGGGCAGTTGATACTTTGTTGTGAGTGCCGTGAATATTCCAGTGAGAGAAAGCTGCAAGTTCAACAAGGGTTTTGAAGAGTGTTAGAGTTTATTATTCTTTGTGTTTTTACCGTGAGTGAGAGAGATTGAGGAGAGGGTTGGCTTTGGTTTTGGGTTGTTTATATAGACAAAGGCTAGGGCTTCCCCTTGTCTCACAAGGAATAAATTGGATTTGGTGTCAAACAAGGAAAGGATTTGATTGATTGGGGGCAGACAAATTTTGGTGAATTAGGAAGGTTGAATATTTAGTTTGTGTTGATTAGGCATACAATATTTTAAGTTAGGAATAATATATGATTGATTGATTTTAACTTGGTATGATTATATTTCATGTTTGTTTTATATTTGGTATATGACTTAATTAATATTTAATTTAATTTGGTATATGTTTTAATATTTTATTTAGTTTGGTATATGTTTTAATATTTTATTTAATTGGGTTGTATTTTGAGGGCCTTGGGCGTGTGGGCCAAGTGTGATGGGCTAGGTGTTGTGTTGGTTTGGTGAGTGGGTTTGGGCCAAAGTTAAATGGTTCTGGGTTTTTTAGGCCAAATGTGCTTTAAAACGGAGGTCCAACAAGTGAGCCTGGAGCTAAACAAGCGAACAAAATTTAACGAAATACCGATTCCCTTCCGAAAACCGTTTTCCGCAACTTCCTTGACTAAAAAGGTAGTGTCTCCAGATGAGATTCATCATAGGGACTCACATGCAAAAATTCAGTGCCTACACTTGGCTTGCGAGAGATGGTAACCATCATCAGAACAAATAACCTCAAGTCCTAAAAAATAACTTAGAGAGCCAAGATCTTTCATTTCAAATTGTTGACTAAGAGCTTGCTTGAGATCTGCAATGCCTGAAATATCAACTCCAGTAATAATCATATCATCAACATAAATGAATAATATCACAATACCCTTTTTGGATTTTCGAAGAAATAAATCTGAATCACGTGGACTCAAGGTGAACCCAATCTGACTGACAGCGGTACAAAATTTGACAAACCATGCACGAGGTGATTACTTCAACTTATATAGGGCACGTCTCAGGCGACATACTGTATTTGGTGGGTGATCAAGACCAGGAGAAGGCTTCATATCAACTTCTTCAGTGAGATCACAATTGAGAAAAGTATTCTTAACATACATCTGAAACAGAATCCATTGCCGAGCAGAAGCAATAGCAAGTAAACTGCGAACTGAGGTAAGGTGAGCAACAGGAGCAAAAGTCTCTGCATAATCAATCTCATACTCTTGAGCAAATCCTTTAGAAACAAGACGTGATTTATAACGCTCAATAGATCCATCTAAATGTGTTTTGATTTTGTAAACTTATTTGCATCCCACTGGATTTTTGCCAGGAGGAAGATCAACCAAGTCTCAAGTACCGGTCTTTGTCAATGCCTGTAATTTATCTTACATAGCTTGCTGCCAATGACGATTAGAAGAAGCCTCCCTATAGGACTGAGGTTCATGCAAAGGAACAAAAGCACATAAACAATGATAATTTCGAAGGTAAGGGGGGCGATTTCTTACTCGGGTAGGATATGGTGGAGATGAGTCACCAATGGTCTCTGGTGTAGTATCTATAGGAGGGGCATCATCAGGAACAAGCGGTGATGGAGGTTGGACATCTATATGCTAACCATGAGTACCTGCATCAGGTGGAAACAACTCGATAGTTGGATTAGTGAAAAGTGGAAGTGGATCTGAAGGTGACACTATGAACGTAGAAAGAGAGGAGAGCATAACGTATTCCCAGAAAATAATATGACGAGAGATACAAAGTTTCTTTACATGAAATCCCAACAATGATATACTCTTTGTATTGAATATCATATCCTAAGCAACAACAAAGTCTGGCACGAGATTCTAACTTGTGATGCTCTATGGGAGGAAGAAGAAGAAAACAAACAATCCCAAAAACCTTGAGAAGATCATAAGGAGGGGAAACCCCATAAAGGCACTCATAAGGAGACAAATTATGTTTGGTAACTGAAGAAGGAACACGATTAATAATATAAACAGATGTAAGGGTAACGTCACCCCAAAAGCGTTCAGGACAAGAGGATGAAATTAGCATAAATCGAGTGGAATCTAAAATATGACGATATTTTTGTTCAGCTTGTCCATTTTATTGAGAGGTATATGGGCAGGATTATTGTGAAATGGTTCCTTGGGCTTTTACAAATTGTTGAATCTTAAAGTCAATATATTCTTTGGCATTGTCGGGCCTCAAAATTTTGATAGTCTTGGAAAACTGTGTTTTGATCATGTTTTCAAAGTCAATATAAATTTGAGGTAGTTCAGAATGATGTTTCATAAACAAGATAAAATATTTAAATCATCCCATAGTGGTTGTAGGTGAAGGTCCTCATACGTCAGAGTGGACTAAATAAAATGGAGCAACAGAATTATGTTTATTATGTTAAAAGGATAAAACTGGTTGTTTTCCAAGTTGACAAGAGACACAATGGAAAGAATGATCTTTAAGATAACCTAGTGAACCATTAGAAACTAAATGACGAAGTTTATTTATCGAGGCATGACCAAGACGCATATGCCACAAGTGAAGAGAATATGGATGTAGGCATTGCATTTTTGCATACCAGCCCAATGATGAGCCTTGTACGGAGGCGGTCTCTTTTATGTTGCGGGAGTCGCGGGAAGCGGTCGTCGGTCGTCGGAAGGGCAAAGTCAAGAATTGACTTTTTGGTGGATTTTATTCGCTCGTTTTATTTCGGGTTCGTTGTCGCCTTTTCCATTTCAAAATCATCATTCGCTCGGAACCTTATCCTCGCTTTTCTCGCACCTATTCTCTCTCTCCAATTTTCCATGCTCGTGACCCTTCAACTTCCATTCATCAACCACTTAAATTAATTTGAATTAAATTAAATCATTAAAAATTACCAACCAATTAAAATAATAATTTTAATTGATAATTAAAACACAAAATTAAACAATTTCACAAACCAAATTTAACAATAAACAATTCCCCCCACTTTCCTAACCAAACCAATTTCCCTCCATGCCCCACGTGAATGCCTCCAATTGTCAACAAATCTTCAATCATCATCACCATTTTGTCAAGGAGCCCATGTGACCATCCCTTCCTCCACCGTTTATTCCTTTGTTTTTTTCCCCCACTTGATCAATGATCAACCCCTCTCGGCATATCATCAATGATCACCAACTGAACCTTAACAAGAGCCCACTGCCGTGAAGAACCTTCCTCCAGGTGAATCAGCCCCTCATATACATCCTCAGCCATCAACCCTAGACGGCACTGCCGAGGAGCCTCGCACCCCACCACACTGCCAACTGCCGAGGCCACACCTCATCCACTATCATTCCCTAAACCCTAGCCGTGAGCCATTCACCCACTGACTGACCGAGAAACCCTTCATAGCAGCCCATCACTCCTCCCTCACTCACACACGGCGTCACCATCTTCCTCACTGCCGAGCTGATCCTTCACGCCTAACTTGCCACAACACGCCCCTAAGCCTTAAACACAGCTCACGGCACTCACGCCACCAACGTAGGAAGACATTGCCTCACGCAACAACCCCCCGACCTCACCTTCCATTCACGTGAACATCCCCTGGACCCTAACAAACCCTTAGCAAACTCACCACAGCCCCTCTCCATATATCACACAAAACAGAACCCAGCCTCAACAGCTCAGTTCACTCTCTTCAGATCCTTCATCATCAACGATCGTCCACCTTCATCTTTCAGCCTCATCACGTCACGGCCATAACTGCCTTCACGACCAACAACCTTCATCTTCCCTGACTGCACACACTCCTAGCCGCACAACACCATCACCACCACAAGAAGCACCTCCATTTTCCTCCTCCATCCAGGCCGAATGACTGCCCTCAAAATAAGCCTTCATGCACGCCATTTAACAGCCCCTTAACTCATCATAATAGCAAACCTTATACACATGAACTGAACACCCTTCACAGCAACTGATGAGCACAAACCGCCGAGCCCCTACACACCAAGCCGAGCCTTGATCCCTCCACTGCCATCATCTCCATCAACAACTGCACCCCCATGCACGCTCGACCGAGCCCTATAACCACTGCCCACAAACTTCCCTCAACTCCACGTAATTAGCAGCCCTCATCTCTCGGCTTCATGAAACCAGCAGCCCTATTCAAACCTACTGCACTGTCGAGCTCCCCACGTGTATGAAACCAGCGCTCCACACATCCAAAACATTAACTTTTAGCAACAAAAATAATCCCGAGAGATAGCCTGGAAACAGTGAGAAAAAGAGAGAAAACAACGAGTGAAACGGCAAAAACGGCGAGTTGAAACTGTGAGAATACAGATAAAATGGTAAACTGTAACCGCGGGTGAAAACAGTGAAAATGGTAGAAACAGCGGATCCGTTGAAGACGGACAAAACATTGAAAACGGTGAACCCGGACAAAACATCGGAAAAATCGCATCAGTGAGAACAGGAATGATAACCCCTTTCGGCACCGCAGAACGCACTCCCGGACAGCGACTAAAAGGTAAGACCTGAGGGCACCCTTTGTTACTTTACTGTTACGGACGCGGCGTATTCGGTTGATGTCAGATACGTCTAATCAGGTATGCGAGGTCCTACATTAATAGTGGCCAAGTTACTGGCCCACATGTTTATTTTTGTACTTGTTATGTTATGAAAACTCATTTTCGA
Source organism: Zanthoxylum bungeanum (assembly GCA_019454045.1). NCBI lineage: Eukaryota > Viridiplantae > Streptophyta > Magnoliopsida > Sapindales > Rutaceae > Zanthoxylum > Zanthoxylum bungeanum. The sequence continues at coordinate 33,014 of SKCR01044749.1, forward strand.
AGCATGTAAATTAAATGTAAGATTTATTTTTATGAATGTGAATTAGGTTGAATTATCATTGTACATGTATGTTAAGTAGTTTTGATTAATATTGCACAAATCACAAACATTATAAGATAACATAAAGTAAGAGACCATTCCGAACCCAAAGGTTTGAGGTCTTCTCTTGCGAGGGGTGAGTGCGGCCTTAAATCTCTTTGTCCCGGTTCACACCGGGTGGCGACTCCATGTTATTTCGTACTTCTCAAACAGGCCGCGAGCCTAGAGCATTCGTCGTCCAGGTCCTGTTGTCTACAGTCTGGCGACTCCACTGGGGATATAGAGAATTGGCTCCGAAATGATATCTTGTAATGTTTGTGATTTGTGTTTTAATTAATCGTGACTACTGTGTTTACGCCTGTGTTTTAGACTGTTGTCATTTGTGTTTATGTTTGTGTTTTGGACTATTGTCATTTGGATTTATTTGGACTCTTTGTTAAAAGATATGAACTCGTTTTCGTTTAAATCGGGACAAGTTCATGTCCTTTTGACAATTAGGTCAAAATTTCTGAAATGCCGATGGGCCAAATTATGTTTGGGCCTTTCATCATTTGAAGTTATTTAGCTGTGTTATTGCAAAAGTGTAAACCTGTTAGGTCTTTTCAAACTGGAACAAGTTTGCACCGCGCAATGATGTGATTGAATACTTTAAAATGATAACAGGCCAATTAGTGTGAATCATTTTATGAGTTTATTTATTTCTGTACATCATACATCATATGTCATGCATTCATGCATCATGTTAACCCTTTTTGTCTTAGAAGCCATTATAGACTCTCGTTGGGTTGGGAAAAAGGAGAGATTTGTCAAGGAATCATCAAGCAGTATGAGTGAGTCAGCTGACAAAGAATCCCGCCCAGATCAATTGGAAGCCAAGGTAGCCGAGTTGCTGAGCAGTTGCAAGTCCTGACCAATGATGTGACTAGTTTGACCGTGCCATGTACAGCTAGTAATAGAGACTTGTGCAACCAGAATGAAAGGATCATTGAGAAACCTTCAAAGGCTAAGCCTACTTCCACAGAGATTGCTCCTATCAGAAACGGACAACTCCCTCAGCTGAGGTTCACTGTTGTAAAAAAAAATGTTTGAAAAATTGAAGATGCAAAGAGAATTGGAGTTAAAGAAAGAATGGTTGAAGCCATATGAGTTATACCTCAGAAGTCTGGCACAGACTATTCCTGATTGCAAATTTCAGCTTGCCGAAGAAAATCAGATGGCTGATGCATTGGCGACACTAGCCGCGACTTGGGAAAATCTGAAGAAATTGGTGATGTGATCATTTGTGTTGACAGCTGTAAGCAAACCGGCGTATGAGACAGACGAGATATCGGATGTGGAAGTTGACGACAGAAAGCCTTGGTATCATAATGTTCAGAGGTATCTGAAACACGGAGAATTCTCAGCGGAGTAAGCACAAAAAGACAGAAAATTGGGAAATAGGCCAGGAGACTACCAGATTTGGAAAGGAGGAATTCACCGAGTCGGTCGACGTAAGCAGATTGAAGCTGCACTTTGCTGAAGAAAAAAAAAGAACTGAGCGGTCACCGAGGGAACAGGCAGAAGACCTAACCCAACGGGATAGGAAATACATACATGCATACACGTAACTTGCATTCTTGTTTTGTGTTTTGTTTTTACAGATTTCAAACAGATGGGAACCATCAAGGGGCGACCAGGGACATATAGCGCCGAAGAGCACAATGAGGATCCAACCCATCACGAAAAGAGAGTATCTCTACACTTGCATACTTACATGCCCACATATTTATTCTGTTGTTTTGTATTTGCAGGTTTAAAGAAAAAAAAAGAAGAGAGAAAGAAGAGAAAGCAGTAAGAATCAGAAAATCGAAAAGCGGCGCGAGTACTAAGGACGACGGTGAAGCCACATTGACAGAAAAATTTCGGTCATGTCTGGCTGAAGATGATGAAATTAATGCTGAAAGGGAGGCAACCTATGCAAGTTGCTGTGATTTCTGTTTCATGTTCTTGTAAATCTCTAATTTTGTGTTATTTTTGCAGGGGAAAGCAAAAGCGGAGCAAGTTAAGACAGAGGGATTGGTGCTTGTCAATCACAAGAATGGGAGATAATTCATTAATGGTGGCAGAGTAAGGAAAGAATCCATGAGACGCACCTTAATGAATTTATACCAAGCGAGCAACGTATTGAACAGAATCTACAACTGTTTGGACTGTTGATGACATGTTGAGGTGGAAGGGATCTACAACTTTTGACGTTTGAGAACTTCTGTTGGTATTTTCTGATATTTTTGTGGAACGAATCCACAACTTTTTGACATATCATGATTTCCTTTGTTATTTTCTGATTATTTTCGTGGAATGAATCCACAACTTTTGACATCTCACGATTTTCTCTTGTTGTTTTCGCAGACAGGATCCAGTAACCTTTTTGACTTCTGACTACTCTTTTTGTGGTTTAGCTAACCATCGTTATTGCAATTATTGTTCACCTCTTTTGCAGGTCCTATAAATTCAGCTCGGCATTGCTCTCCTCAACACGATCAAACATATATCCAAAGTAAAATGAAAAAATGGAAGCAACCTCACAGCAACGATTCAAGAAAATTTGTGTCTTCTGTGGATCTAACCCTGGTAACATACCTAAATTCTTGGAAGCTTGCTAAGGAATTGGGGCGAGTCATGGCTGCGAAAAACATGCACTTGGTATATGGCGGTGGCAATCTGGGAATGATGGGAGCTGTTTCAAAAGCAGTTCAAGATGGTGGTGGTCATGTTTTGGGAATCATCCCGAGACCTTTGGCAGATGAACAGTTAATCGGGCCAACAAATGGAGACGAGCGCATTGTATCAGGTATGTCTGAACGACTCCATGAAATGATTAATACTGCAGATGCGTTTATTGCATTACCAGGTGGACTTGGCACATTCGAAGAGATATTTACAGTGGTGTCATGGGCACACCTAAACGTTCACCGGAAGCCCATTGGACTGCTTAATGTTGAGCACTTCTTCGATTTCCTGTTTGTGTTTCTTGCGGAAGCCAAGAGACATGAATTCGTCACCAAATCTGTGGAAGACATTTTCTTGACTGCGGCAAAGCCCGAAGAGTTGATTGACCAGATCCTGGCTTTTGAGCCGAAGCTTGACCCTATCATCTCCAAATTGGACTGGACTGATAGTAATCGTGGCAAGAAACGCAAATTGGACATTGATCTGAATCAGTGATGTGCCATGCTGACCAAGTATTCCAATGCCTATTTGAAAGTTTGTGTTTTAATTGAAAAGTTTGTATTTTATTTTAATGAGTGTAAAAAAAAAATGAAAAAAAAAAATGAAAAAAAAAATGAAAAAAAAAAAATGAAAAAAAAAAGAGAAAAAAGAAAAAAAAAAAAAAAAAAAAAAAGAAGAAAAAAATTGAAAAAAAAAGAAGAGAAAAAAAAATGAATGAGAGAAGTCTTTGATAATTAGACATATGTCCTGTGATGACATTACATGCTGTAGGGAGAAACCCTAGAAACAAAAAGTGCGAGACGCGCTCTCATCCAGTACTTTGAATGGATTGATCTTAGATTAGACTCCTAAGCACTTGATTACGGGATCCTAGCAGTGAAAGCCTGAGTGGTTAGTTAGGTGACTAGTTGAAGGGATGAGGTATCGGTGAATGACCGTTTGCTTGAATGTCCCCGCTGGTTTGCTGATGCTATGATATATGATATGGTTTGAAAAAAAAAAAAGTCTAAAAAAATGAAAAGAAAAAAAAATAGACCACCTATAACCGATAAGCGTGAAGCTACCCATGGGCGAGTATTAGGACCACCATGAGGAGAAATGCTACCTTAAAGGGTAGGTGTGTCAGAAAAAGAAAAGAAAAAATGAAAAATGAAAAATGAAAGAAAGAGACAAAAAAGAAAAAAAATGAAAACCATATCATGTTGAGTATGCTGAAGTAATCACAGAATGTGATTAAGACATCCAGGTTGGTTAGACCCACTGGTTCGATTCTCTGAAACGAAATCACCAAGTTGGCTTACTTAAGGACTAAGCTGTGAAAGAGCCTTGGCACACACACACATGGAGTCTAGCTCAGATCACCCATTCAGAAGAGTGGATTTGAATATGTCGAGTACTTTGAAGGTTCTTCGGTTTCGATGCGAAAGCATTAGTTGAGGATAAGATATGTCTATCTATCAAAGATTATCTCGTGAGAAGTGATGTAATGTGTAAAATAGAATATCATGTCAGCTTAGGGGCGAGGTCTTATATCAGCTTGGGGGCGAAGCCCCACATCAGTATCAGTTTGAAGGCGAGGCCTATCTCAACCTGGGGGCGGGGCCCACATCGATTCAGTATCAGTATCCTCCGCGTATTGCATTCTGAGGGCGGGGCCCATATCAGTTCATGATCAGTATTCGCCGCGTATTGCATTCTGAGGGCGGGGCCCACATCAGTTCATGATTAGTATCTGTCGGATACAGCATTCTGGGGTCGAGGCCCACACCAGTTCGGATCAGTATCAGCCGGATATGGCATTCTAGGGGCGAGGCCCACATAACATCAGTTCATGATCAGTATCTGCCGGGTATGGCACTCTGCGGGTTGAGGCCCACATCATAATCGGTCTTTGTTGAGTATGGAACTCTGGGGGCGAGGCCCACATCATTATCAGTCCTTCCCGGGTATGACACTCTGTGGGTTGAGGCCCAAATCACTATCAGTTTTGCCGGGTATTACACTCAGGGCCGAGGCCTACATCAGCTCCAGTATCAGCTCAAGGTCGTGACCCACATTTCAGTTTCAGTTTCAGGGATGAGTCCTAGGGCCGAGGCCTACATCAGCTCCAGTATCAGCATCAGGGTCGAGGCCCATATCAGTTACAGTATCAGTTTTTGGGACGAGTCCCAGGGTCGAGGCCCACATCATATCAGTGTCAGTTTCGGGGATGAGTCCCAGGTTGAAGCCCACATCATTATCAGCAGTTCAGGGATGAGTCACAGGGCCGAGGCCTACATCACATCTGTTACATCATCAGTCGAGGGCCGAGGCCTATTTCAGTTTCAGTTTTGGGGATGAGTCCCAAGGCCGAGGCCCATATCAGCATCAGCTCGGGGGCGAGGCCCATATCAGCTTTGGAGCGAGGCTCCACATCTTTATCAGCTTGGGGGCGAGGCCCATATCAGCTTGGGAGCGAGGCTCCACATCTTTATCAGCTTGGGGGCGAAGCCCATATCAGCTTTGGAGCGAGGCTCCACATCTTTATCAGCTCGAGGACGAGGCCCATATCAGCTTGGGGGCGAGGCCCATGTCAGTATCAGTTCGGGCGAGGCCCATATCAGCATCAGCATTTGGGGCAAGGCCCGTATCAGTATCAGTTTGGGCGAAGCCCATATCAGTACCAGCTTGGGAGCAAGGCTCCACACCATACAGTTCAGGAACAAAGCCACAGAGTCAGCACAGAAGGAATAAAGCCTTCAATCAGTACAGTTTGGGGAATAAAGCCAAACAGTTAACACAGTTCGGGAACAAAGCTCTCTCTCAACACAGTTCGGGAATAAAGCCCAAATTCAGTACAGTTCAGGAAGAAAGCCTGCATTCAGCTCAGTTCAGAAAGAAAGCCTGCATCCAATTCAGTTCGGGAATAAAGCCCACATTCAGTACAGTTCAGGAAGAAAGCCTGCATTCAGCTCAGTTCAGGAGAAAGCCTACATCCAATTCAGTTCGGGAATAAAGCCCACATTCAGTACAGATTCAGGAATAAAGCCTGCATCCAGTTCAGTACATGAAGAAAGCCTGCATTCAGCTCAGTACGGGAATAAAGCCCACATTCAGTACAGTTCAGGATAAAGCCTGCATCCAGTTCAGCTCAGGAAGAAAGCCTGCATTCAGTACAGCTCAGGAACAAAGCCACAGAGTCAGCACAGAAGGAATAAAGCCTTCAATCAGTACAGTTGGGGAATAAAACCAACAATTAACACAGTCAGAGAACAAAACTCAAGGGGAAGAAAGCCTCAAGTCAGTATAGTTTGAGAACAAAGCTCAAGGGGAAGAAAGCCTCAAGTCAGTATAGTTTGAGAACAAAGCTCAAGGGGAAGAAAGCCTCAAGTCAGTATAGTTTGAGAACAAAGCTCAATGGGAAGAAAGCCTCATCTACAGTTCGGGAATAAAGCTCGGGAGGAATAAAGCCTCATCTACAGTTCGGGAATAAAGCTCAGAGGAATAAAGCTAATCTCAATGGTTCGAGAATAAAGCTCGGGAGAATAAAACTTCATCACAATTCAGGGAACCAGACCATCAGCTCACTTTCGGGAACAAAGCCCAGAGGTCGAGGCACCTCACCATCATATCAGCTTGGGAGCGAGGCTCCACAACTTTATCAGCTTGAGGGAGAGGCCCATATCAGTTTGGGGCGAGGCCCACATCAGTATCAGTTTGGGGCGAGGCCCATATCATATCAGCTTGGGGGCGAGGCCCCATATCTTCATCAGTCTGGGGGCGAGGCCCATATCATATCAGCTTGGGAGCGAGGCTCCACATCTTTATCAGCTTGAGGGCGAAGCCCATATCATATCAGCTTGGGAGCGAAGCTCCACATCATCATTTCAAGGGCGAAGTCCCTATTCGCAGCGGTATTGGGTCGAGGTGCCCAGGGTCGAGGTGCCCCCGTTGTCAGTTGTAGTTCCGGGTCGAAGTGCCCAGGGTCGAGGTCCCACTACATCATCAGTTTGAGGGTCGAGGTGCCCCCGTTGTCAGTTGAAGTTCCGGGTCGAGGTGCCCAGGGTCGAGGTGCCCACTACATCATCAGTTTGAGGGTCGAGGTGCCCCCGTTGTCGGTTGCAGTTATTGGGATGCATCCCAGGGTCGTAGACCCACTGCATCATCATATTCCATTTTGGGGATGCGTCCCCGGGCTGAGGCCCATTTTGTCAGCGGTATTGGGATGCGTCCCAGGGTCGAGGCCCCCGTTGTCGTTTGCAGTTATTGGGATGCGTCCCAGGGTCGTAGACCCACTGCATCATATATTCCATTTTGGGGATGCGTCCCCGGGCTGAGGCCCATTTTTTCAGCGGTATTGGGATGCGTCCCAGGGTCGAGGCCCCCGTTGTCAGTTGCAGTTATTGGGATGCGTCCCAGGGTCGTAGACCCACTGCATCATAGATTCCATTTTGGGGATGCGTCCCCGGGCCGAGGCCCATTTTTTCAGTTGCAGGTATTGGGATGCATCCCAGGATCGAGGTCCACTGCATCATCAACTCAGTTCGAAGCAGCAGGTAAGCCAGGTGGCAGCTGGCGAGCCAGGTAAGTAAAAATGCATTGCACAAACTTTGATAGGATTGTCACTGGCACACACAGAACAAATCCCATCAAAGTGGGGGCGACTGTAGGCATTGCATTTTTGCATACCAGCCCAATGATGAGCCTTGTACGGAGGCAGTCTCTTTTATGTCGCGGGAGTCGCGGGAAGCGGTCGTCGGTCGTCGGAAGGGCAAAGTCAAGAATTGACTTTTTGGTGGATTTTATTCGCTCGTTTTGTTTCGGGTTCGTTGTCGCCTTTTCCATTTCAAAATCATCATTCGCTCGGAACCTTATCCTCGCTTTTCTCGCACCTATTCTCTCTCTCCAATTTTCCATGCTCGTGACCCTTCAACTTCCATTCATCAACCACTTAAATTAATTTGAATTAAATTAAATCATTAAAAATTACCAACCAATTAAAATAATAATTTTAATTGATAATTAAAAAACACAAAATTAAACAATTCACAAACCAAATTTAACAATAAACATTCCCCCCACTTTCCTAACCAAACCAATTTCCCTCCATGCCCCACGTGAATGCCTCCAATTGTCAACAAATCTTCAATCATCATCACCATTTTGTCAAGGAGCCCATGTGACCATCCCTTCCTCCACCGTTTATTCCTTTGTTTTTTTCCCCCACTTGATCAATGATCAACCCCTCTCGGCATATCATCAATGATCACCAACTGAACCTTAACAAGAGCCCACTGCCGTGAAGAACCTTCCTCCAGGTGAATCAGCCCCTCATATACATCCTCAGCCATCAACCCTAGATGGCACTGCCGAGGAGCCTCGCACCCCACCACACTGCCAACTGCAGAGGCCACACCTCATCCACTATCATTCCCTAAACCCTAGCCGTGAGCAATTCACCCACTGACTGACCGAGAAACCCTTCATAGCAGCCCATCACTCCTCCCTCACTCACACACGGCGTCACCATCTTCCTCACTGCCGAGCTGATCCTTCACGCCTAACTTGCCACAACACGCCCCTAAGCCTTAAACACAGCTCACGGCACTCACGCCACCAACGTAGGAAGACATTGCCTCACGCAACAACCCCCCGACCTCACCTTCCATTCACGTGAACATCCCCTGGACCCTAACAAACCCTTAGCAAACTCACCACAGCCCCTCTCCATATATCACACAAAACAGAACCCAGCCTCAACAGCTCAGTTCACTCTCTTCAGATCCTTCATCATCAACGATCGTCCACCTTCATCTTTCAGCCTCATCACGTCACGGCCATAACTGCCTTCACGACCAACAACCTTCATCTTCCCTGACTGCACACACTCTAGCCGCACAACACCATCACCACCACAAGAAGCACCTCCATTTTCCACCTCCATCCAGGCCGAAAGACTGCCCTCAAAATAAGCCTTCATGCACGCCATTTAACAGCCCCTTAACTCATCATAATAGCAAACCTTATACACATGAACTGAACACCCTTCACAGCAACTGATGAGCACAAACCGCCGAGCCCCTACACACCAAGCCGAGCCTTGATCCCTCCACTGCCATCATCTCCATCAACAGCTGCACCCCCATGCACGCTCGACCGAGCCCTATAACCACTGCCCACAAACTTCCCTCAACTCCACGTAATTAGCAGCCCTCATCTCTCGGCTTCATGAAACCAGCAGCCCTATTCAAACCTACTGCACTGTCGAGCTCCCCACGTGTATGAAACCAGCGCTCCACACATCCAAAACATTAACTTTTAGCAACAAAAATAATCCCGAGAGATAGCCTGGAAACAGTGAACAAAAACAGTGAGAAAAAGAGAGAAAACAACGAGTGAAACGGCAAAAACGGCGAGTTGAAACTGTGAGAATACAGATAAAACGGTAAACTGTAACCGCGGGTGAAAACAGTGAAAATGGTAGAAACAGCGGATCCGTTGAAGACGGACAAAACATTGAAAATGGTGAACCCAGACAAAACATCGGAAAAATCGCATCAGTGAGAACAGTGGAATGATAACCCCTTTCGGCACCGCAGAACGCACTCCCGGACAGCGACTAAAAGGTAAGACCTGAGGGCACCCTTTGTTACTTTACTGTTACGGACGCGGCGTATTCGGTTGATGTCAGATACGTCTAATCAGGTATGCGAGGTCCTACATTAATAGTGGCCAAGTTACTGGCCCACATGTTTATTTTTGTACTTGTATGTTATGAAAACTCATTTTCGAAGCATGTAAATTTAAATGTAAGATTTATTTATGAATGTGAATTAGGTTGAATTATCATTGTACATGTATGTTAAGTAGTTTTGATTAATATTGCACAAATCACAAACATTATAAGATAACATAAAGTAAGAGACCATTCCGAACCCAAAGGTTTGAGGTCTTCTCTTGCGAGGGGTGAGTGCGGCCTTAAATCTCTTTGTCCCGGTTCACACCGGGTGGCGACTCCATGTTATTTCGTACTTCTCAAACAGGCCGCGAGCCTAGAGCATTCGTCGTCCAGGTCCTGTTGTCTACAATGGGTAGTAGATACAGCACATAGCTGGGAAAAACGATTTGAAGGAAGATGCAGAGAGTTGAGTTCAAACGGAGTCTAATTCTACGACCTGTCCTAAGAATCTGTCCCGTCTGCGGATCATGCACACGACAACCATTAGTGGAGAATATTAATTCTAAATCAAGTTCACATAGTTGACCAACAGAATTAAGGTTTTATGTAAGTTTAGGAATAAGAAATGTATTTGGTAACGTGAGTGTAGATGTTGATATGTGGCCAGACTGACTTACAAGCATTTGTGAGCCATCTGCAATGAAAATTGGAGAAATACTTGTGGTGGGAGAGGTGGAAGAAAATAATGGGGATTGAAAAGTCATATGATTGCAACAACCAGAGTCAAAATATCAAGGAGAATTACCTGAATTGACAGATAAGGCAGTGAAAGTATTGGGGATGGCGGACAGTATTTGTCTAATGACTGTTTCTAAGTTACCAGTGAATGTAGGAGAGACAGTGACCTTAGAGGTAGCAGCAGCAATTGGAATTGTTATATTGGAGGGCTGACCAGGTCTTGGGGGATGATTACGCCCCAAAAGGTACTTGCGGCTATCGCAGTATAGTTGGGGTATCGATTCCTCAGATAGATGGTTACAGGAACTAATTTACTCAAACAAAAACATTAGCAGTAACTTAATAGAAAGAGATAGATTGATTTGATAAAGTAAAGTAAAAACTATGAATATTATATTGGCGAATATTAGTAGAGATATATGGCAAAACATCGGGAATTCCTCTTGTATCAAACTCCTATGTTTAGTTATTGATTCTTTTTATCACACAATTTAGGGTTTTACATCCCAAACCAACAATCGGAAGGTATTCAATTCTACACATATTAATTTCTAAGTTAATCAATGGTTATTTTCTTTATGTTAACAATATACAAAGTTATCATTACGAGCTATCTAACGTCGACAATATACCCTCAGGTAATACTGCAGTAGAAGACCAACAGGGTTCGCAAATCACACATAGAAGAAGCATGACTAGATCTATATGAGAGTTGACAAAACACAGTTTTTAGATTCAGAAATCTAAGGATAATAAAGAACAACAACCATCAATTGTATTAAACGTTAAAAGATTCTTAATAAATCAACAACATAAACATAGAAATTCAAATACAAGAGTTCATCATTAGCTTTGCCTAGGAGATTAGCTCTCCATCGAAGAAAGAGATACAACGCCCTTGATAGATCAGAGAGACGTCATGGTTTCCTTGAAGTTCTTCATTCTCCTCTCTTGATTTATTGTTTGTGGCTCTTTGATGTGTGTTTCTCTCCCTCTTAGGGTTTGGACAAAGTTGGCTTTATATAGGGAGGCCTCGGAATCATAATACACGTCAAACACATCAAAATCAGGGTTTTAGGTTGTTCTGGGGCGCCACGGCGCTGGTGTTTGGGCGCTGGGGTGCCAAAGCTACGGCCATATTGTATAGAGAGTGCACAGGCGCTGCGGCGCCAAGAAGTTAGGCTCTACGGCGCCAGTTAGTTTCTTCACTGGTTTGTCGCGTCTTGTGTGTCTGATGCTCCCGCGCGCGTCCGATGCTTCCTATACGTACTTTAGGCTCCGAAACATGTTTAATTGCTCTGTTCTTCATATTCCATTGTTCCTAATAAAAAAAGCACAAAATGACTCTAATTAAGATTAAAACATATCATAATAAAGCCGAGTTAGCAGTGTTCTAAGTACACTTTCGTGCATTTATCACAACCCTCAACCAACTTATTGCTAGTCCATAACAATTCAAGCGTAAAATAAAATAAAAACTAAATAAATAAACAAATAAAAACTATCTAAGCCATTTTCGTAGGGATCACGATTGCATTTAGCGTATGCAATCATGCAAATAAATAACACTAGCAAATCAGGATAGACATCTAAGCAAACGGTCATTCATCGACATGCAATTTCTTCAACTAGTCACTTTGTCAACTACATAGGCTTTCACTGCTAAAAACCTATAATTAAGTGCTTACGAGTCTAACCTAGATCAATTACTCAAAGCATCAGATAAAAGTACATTAAAGAACTTATCGTTTCTAAAATTTCACCATAAAGCAAACAATATCATCATTGGACTTATGATTTACTATTAAGGACTAAAAACACACAAATAAATGATTTTTTTTTGTTTTTATAACATGTATTATCATGCGCGTGCATACACCCCCACACTTAAAACTTGCATTGTCCTCAATGTAAGATAAATATAAAGAAAAATGATTAAGGAACAACACTTCCAGATGCGGAGTTGATCAGGTTTCTACTGGTAAGACTTTAGTTGTGTGGCTATGTAGGTTGTGCTAAATCCTGAAAAAACGCTCATGCAAATAAATAAATAAACATGCAATTAGTATACAATAAAATAAAATAAAATAATTAAAATAAAATAAAATAAATTAAAATAAAATACAGATGCAATGGTTGCCTCCCCGCTAGCGCTAAGTTTAACGTCTTCAGCCAGACGTAACCACTCAGATTGTCATGGTGGCTTCCATACATCGAACTGATAAAGGCATGAGAGAGAATATTTTTCTAGCCGCGGCAGTTTATCCATTGATCCCCTATGGTCTGTTGGCTGAAACTTGGTACTACACATAAAGAAAAATTGGTTCAATCTCTTTTTTAATCTCCCAGGTGTCATCTTTAATTGAGCCCTAATTTTCTTTTTCCTCATTTTTTCGATTCTTTGGGGTCACTTTCACTTCGAGAGGATTCGATTCATGGTGTAAAGAAGTTGTTTCCGGTAGGACTGTTTCTAGCATGTATGAGTAATGACACTCAACATCACCATGTGGTTGTTTTTCGACATGAAAAATATTAAGTGCTTGAGGAAATGGTACTCTAACTGGGAAATATAACACTTGTTCTTCATGAGATGTGTTAGCACTATTATCCTTAGGGTCCTTTATAGTGTTGGAAGTATTCTACACGCCTACCTCCTTACCACTCCTAGTGAATATAGCATTGACACCTTTTACATTGGATGTCTCATGATCAGCCTGAGCTATGTGTTGCCCTTGTGGATTTGGTTGTGCCTGAGATGAAAATTTTCCTTGTTCATACACACTCAGCACATTAGTTAACTTAGAGATCTGACTCTTAATCTCCTTATGATCTTCAGCTACCTGAGCTATTAGTGAACCTTTGGTTGGTTTTGTTCTAGGCTTCCACAATTGCCTTCTGGGCCTCCACAAATGCTTGCACAGTATCCTCTAAAGAATTCTTAAGAACAGTAGGTGTGTGATACTGAAGAGCATTGTAATCTCTAGGTGGTGGTGCTTGAATAGGCTGATGAGACTCCTGTCTCCAACCAAGATTGGAATGGTTCCGCCAACTAGGGTTATAGGTATTTGGATATGGTGTATAAGGCTTTTGGTACGTTCCTAATGTATTGCATTGTTCTTCATATGTCCCTCTCATCTCACCATATACCGGACATTCTTGGGGTTCTAGGTGGGCGACTGAATGCATGGTCTTGCTATCTCTGGCTTGTAAGGCTTCTATCTGTCTAGTTAATAGCTCAACATGTGCCCTAAGACTATATTCTTCCCTATAATGGTGTATGCCTCTACTAGAAGGAGTGTGTGTCCTATCAGTGTTATCCAGGGCATTAGGTCTAGTCCAAGTATGAGATTTTTCAGCTAGTTCATCTAAGTACTCAGTTGCCTCATCAGGGTCCTTCCGTTTAAACTCACCATTGCACATTGTCTCCATGAATTGGCGCTCTCTAGGGGTTAGACCATCATAAAAATAACTTACTAAGCGCCAACTCTCATATCCATGGTGAGGGCAACTAGCTAGCATGTCCTTATATCTGTCTCACGTTTGATAAAGAGTTTCACTGTCTCTTTGGGAGAAGGTGGAGATTTTTCTTTTTAAGATATTCGTCTTATGATGTGGGAAATATTTATTAAAGAACGCCTAAGTCATCTCGCCCCATGATCCTATTGATCGCGGTCTCAATGAATACAATCAGCTCTTAGCTCTATCCTTAAGGGTAAAGAGGAAGAACTTAAGTCTAATTGTGTTTGTGATTCCAAACCGGTCATGGAAGGTTGCTACGACTTCTTCAAACTAAGGGTTTTCATTCTCCAAACCATGAAAGGTTGGGAGATACTGTATCATTCCAGGCTTAAAATCTATATGTGGTGCATTAAGAGGAAACATGATGCACGATGGTGTAGATGTGCGAGTAGGATGGAGGTACTCTTCAAGATTCCTCATAGGTGGTCACTCGTATTCACTCATATTATGTGCGCTAGACGCGGATGGTGTGGCAAAAAATTTTCAAATATGTGGTCAGAATCTGAGTTTGACTCTGAATCTTCCTTTTATATTCTAGCAAATCTACCCAACCGATCCCTAAGTCTAGGCATGCCCTTCAACACAAATAATACCAGAAAAAAAATTAAAAAAAATAAACACAAATAAGCGAGAAATAAACTAAAAAAATAACAAATAACAAATAAAATCTAAACTAAAAAAAAATGAAATAAAATAAGTAAATAAATAATAAATAAAGAAAATAAAATAAAGACAACAATTAGATGTGGAACGAAGTTATCGCTTTTGTTGTTGACCAAGCAAGCCTGCTCCTTTTGCTTGTAAACAGTCTCCCCGGCAACGGTGCCAAATTTTGATTATGCCCAAAAAGTACCTGCGGTTATCGCAGTATAGTTGAGGTGTCGATTCCTCAGAGAGATGGTTACAGGAACTAATTTACTCAAACAAAAATATTTGCAGTAACTTAATAGAAAGAGATAGATTGATTTGATAAAGTAAAGTAAAAACTATGAAAATTATATTGGCGAATATTAGTAGAGATATATGGCAAAGTATCGGGTATCCCTCTTGTATCAAACTCATATGTTCAG